>JAQIWG010004681.1:0-15619 GCA_034695025.1 Chamaedrilus cognettii | reverse complement strand
TAGTCTTTGGCTAGGCCTTTTAATGGCCGTCTAACAACCGCTCGTAGTTATCTTAACTTTGCAGTGTATTTTTTTTACTACAACGCTAACGCTAAAATAAAGTGCAGTAGTGCAGCAAAAATGTCTGAACCAAAGCGCAAAAATTACATGCAGCAAAAGTTTATGTTTCACAGTAAATAAGAGTACATGTATATATAGACCTAGGCCGGTCTATCATAAGCACTGTTAATCAATTATAATCATTTGTTCGGTTAGTCAATTGAATATCACAATGCATTCAACGAGCACTATTTGAAAAATTCTGGCATTTTAAAAAGAGGACGACAGTTCTTCATCGACAGTTCTTAACGGTTCTTTCACAATAATTATTTATTGTTTGTATGTAAATTAGGCCAAGCTAAAATGTTTAGACGAAACGGATAATTTGGATTTTCTACATTAGATGATTTGGTTTTTGACGACTTTAGACGAATCGACATTCAATGAATTGGATTCTCCCAGACCAGGATGGGTTCGGATCAGAGTCACGGTGCGGGCTCTGGGGCCGCGGCGCCCCCGCTGAAGTCGCAGCGCGACGAGGACATCCCCTACACCTCCTGCTCCATCAGCAAGCCCATCGGATCTGGTGCGATGTTATCAGTGTATTTTCCGCTTTCGAAGAGTTGTCGAACTTACCGTATCGTTATTGGCCGTTAGCCTTGTTATTTTACCGTACATAACGTTTGTTAATTAATTGACTGATTATTGAGGGATTTTTAGTCATTCTAACACACGTTCTGCAAGAGCTTAATGATTTTGGCGATAATGTAAACTACAGATTTTTCTTTTGTTCTTTTTACTGCAGCTGTTTTCGTATCACCTTAGCCTGATGCTAACTTCGGTGATGCATTTTGCATCCTATTTCTAGCGTCGAGGAGTTCAATTTCTGTTTTTCTTGGGTCAGACGGTATAGATGGATCTACTACTGCCGACAGTTGACTTTTGTCGCAAAGAAGTGCATCTCGTTCTTTTTAAAATGCCTATCTCACGCAACTTAACGTGTTGATATATTTTGTTTCAGACGTCCCGTCGCGTACCTCGCCGCGACTCAAGTCCAAGTCGACGTCACGCGACCCCCGCGACGCTTCAACAAAGAACGACATTGTCGTTGTGGCGGAGGGCGTTTCCGCGGCAACAGGGGTTGACCCAGAAACGCTGCGACTGGAGGCCATTCCAGCTTTTCTGCCACTGCTGCGCAGCGCGACGATTACTGAGAGGGGCGTCGGGGGGGCGACGGACTGGGAGGGGGGTGCGAGTGGGGGGCTGGATGCACGACGTCTGCTGGGGCTCTGCCTCAGGTATTAAATTTGAAATTTTTAGCCGAGGTTTAATGTTTTTCGAGTCGTGAAAGGTGCAATAAAAAGTGATCAAAAGAAGTTTAAAAGATTTTGTTCGCTGTTTCAAAGGGTTTGTAGCCTAAATTTATTAGTTTAACGTAAATAGTGCTGCTTGCTTGTGTGTGTGTGTATGTGCGCAACTGCGCATACATGTGTATATGTGCGTCAAAGCCTATTTTAAATATTATGCTGAAAGGAATATTTCTATGTTTTACAGCCCCAGTTGTTTGAAAAAGTAACTTCAAATTACATTAAGGACACAAATCATGTGTTGAGTACTATATGAACGGTTAAATATCAATCTTGGTGATTTTGGGGTCTATTCATTTTAATAGTCGTTTGTTTATTTCGCAGGTATCAGGAGCATCTGAAGCAGTGCGCAGAATCAGTCAGCTTTGATCAGAATGCCATCTCTGTTCGCATCAAAGAGGTTTATCTTCTTATCCTCCTGTTCTTTTTAACTTCTCTAAAATCTACTTTTTCTTATGAAGCTATGCAATTTTTATTGACATGGTGGCTTTTGGAACATATAAATTTGTTTTTTGTCAGTCAAATATATATACGTTCTTTAGTTTAGTTTAGAGAACTGTCAATAGAAAGACTCTTTTGTCTCTTAGAAATTTAGCTGCATACTTAATTTTCTCGTCTTTGAAGACTGCTATTATAAGTAGCTCTGCAGCGTTATATTTGCACTTAATTTTTGCGACTTTTTGTCGATTTATCATTAAAATAATATGCAGCTAAGTTTAATGTTTTACGGTATCTGTTGTACAGGTGGACTTCCTGGTGCAGACGCTTTACACGTCGCTGACGGAGCGTCAGAAGCGGTTCAGTCGTTACGCCGAGCAGATCCAGAAGGTGCAGGAGATGTCCAACACGCTGAGTCGCGTCCAGATGAGCTTTGATCAGATCGTTCCCCTCATGGAGCGCCTCAACGCCGTCCTACCGGTCGACGAACAATTGGAACCATTCTGTGTGGTCACCATGGCCACTAAATAGACGCCCGACGAGCGATGTTCCCTCTAAGCTACGCTTGTTTTAAACTCTGCGCACTGAATTTGGGCCATCGGCTAATAAACTGTAACATAGAACAGATAATGCAAATGGTGTTTTTTAAAATTGTACATTATTTCCAACGTTTTTCATGTTTCATAGTGTTATTGCAATTGAGTAGTCAAAGTTGTCAAACTTAAATTAATATTCAAGAAGATTTCATTCTTTTCATATTGATATAGAAGCCTATATCATAATATTACATGAATACGCACGCAAAAAATATTTTGAAAGTGCAGAAAAAACCGCTTAAGGCTTTAAAAAGTGCTCACACAATTTTTTACTTGTTGTGGATTATTGGACGTGGGTTCTGTGCGATGGGGTGTGTAATTTAGTTGTTGGTGTACAGTTGCTAAAATTTCAATGAAGATTTCTGCATCCAAAATAGACCGCTGAATGTGCAGACGTTTTTTAAATGTATTCGATTAATTATGTGGCCGCCACGGCCGCACGATTGCTGAAAGTATTATCGGGCGTGGGTTGTGTGCGATGCAGTCTAATTTAGTCGTTGGTGTACAGTCGCGATATATATATGAAGATTTCTGCATCCAAAAGTAGACCTCTGAATGTGTTGAGATTTTTTGATGTAATCGATGTTTTGTATGTATGTAATTTACAATGTATTCGATGCATAATCTGACTGTTGCTGTTTGTATTTGTTAAAATTGAATGCGCGCACGATGATATTAAAAAATTGAAATATGAGATGAATGATGTAGTGAATGAACTATATACTGTTAAACATGAAATTTTCGCACGCATGAAGTTTTCGCGATTTTTGCGAATCGGGAAAACTCGCGAAAATTACGCGCAGCAAATATAAAGCTGCAGAAGCTATCATAATGAGAAGTCCTCAAAAAAGCGAAAATTAAACACAGCGAAATTTCTGAGAGGCAAAACCGCAAAAATTACACGCATCCAAAATTTCACGTTTTACGGTATTATGAGAAATAATACGGGGAGGGGATACTGGGGATACTGAGGGGATACTGGGCTTCCTTGCACAGAAGTATAATATGCTCTGTAGTATGTCAATAATGGAGACGTTAGTCGAACACACAGTTGACGACACAATACGGAATTTTTTTCACTAGTTTTAACATGTTTGCTAAATTTATAAAGCCTGACTTCCCTGTTGGATTGGTGTTTGGTCTATTACTTTATGGCTGTGTTTTCAGAGAACACTCCTTATTTTTCCCCAAGAAGGGCCGTGTTTTCATCTACAGAACAATAATTGAAGCAGTTGTTATCAGCGTAGTCAATAGGACATCGTTGAACACGTTGAGGCACGAGTAAGCCTACTTGTGACAGTGTTGACATTGCAGAGTTGAAAACAACGTCACGCAGCCTGCCTGCCAGTGAACTCTGTAACTGTTGTCGTCCTATGTGTCGTTGCAACTATGCTGGGCCTATTGAACACGTATGCTTGTAGGCGTCAGGATATTTCCATCAATATTTATTTATCTCAACGAAAGTAATGGTAGGCGAAACCATGCAAGGATTTAAGTTCACGACGCGTCGTGGATTCTCCACATTGATGCAGACGTGACATATTTATCATAATATTGTATATAGTTATTTTTAAATATGTATATTGCAGTGTTTGGAACAGTCGACAATGCTTGTACTTGGCCTGAAGGTTAATAAATACCTAATTTGACTTGGATTTATTGTAATCCGTAAGTAAGTATTGCTAGAAATGATGCATTCGGCCCACATCAAACATTGGCAGAGAAGCCTAGTCCTGAAAACAGCTTAGGTATGAATCTGTATCAACAATGCTATTAAATAAGAGCACCAAAAGACCTTCACGCTCGAATTGTTACGCGATTATTATAGAACATGCATACTACAGTAAATTAGCATCAATAAATATTGAACAATGCTGCTGAACAGAAAATTGTCTAATGTATTGCATGTTTTCACTGTCAACATGTTTACAGCAGCATGTTTCACTGTCCTTTGTTTCCTGGATAGTAATAAATATAGGTGAACTGTCTAAAAATAGACTCCACTTTAAATTAACATGCATAAAAGTATGTTGTACACAAAGTAAGTCAAACATAGATATCACTACAGTTATCCTTGAGCTGTATCCTAGATTGTAGGAACCAGCATTTAAATTGCTAGATTTGGCCTAGAAGTCGACGAACTGCCTAGAGCATTCGTCGACGTCTGATTGGCTGAGGGGAAGTTCAGGGTAGAGATCATAGTTGGTTGAGTCCATTTCTCCGTCTTCAAGGGGGGGCAGGTAGGGAGCATCCATTCGCTGCTCTAGGTAGGCATTCCAATCTACCGTCTGGAACCAGAGGTGTGCTGCAGCGGCAAGAAAAACTTACCGTTAAACTGATATTTACAAAATAAAATGTCATAATTATTGGGAACAACTTTTGACTAGCAACTAGGTCTTGAAAATTTATATTTTATGCTTACGATAGCCTAAATTAGTTATGACTGAAAGTTGAGCTTCTATACTTTTACTCGGTGTCCTAGAATTTAGAATGTCTGAAGGAATAGGCATATTTATAAAGAAACAAAACCAAATAGCAAGAACTGATGAACCAAAAACAAGAAGTAAATTGTAAATTAACTATCTTGATTAATTATCGTAAGATACATGCAAAATTAATTTTCACAATCTGATTAGTTAATCAATCTAAGTTCAAAATTCCAACGCTCGCGGTCACGATAGACTTGAGCGGTTTGTTCGTACATTTTACATCCGTGGTGCCGTTCCTAAGGTTGCCGAGTCTCGACGCCGCGTCTACCCGCAGCAGAGAGCTCAGCAGGTCAACCAGCGCCGTGCAGATGTGGGGCGGGTACGCGACCTACATTTGCACACATTAACATGGCATTTCAAAACAGACCATCTCAACTATTGATATTCATTGTTGTAGACCAATCATGGGCCAACTTTTTCATACGTCTCATGTGGAATAATACCTCTCTATCCACACAAACCATTACTATAGTGTAAAATCTTTGCAAACAAATATGTCACATCTTTTATCTTCTTCAGAGGCCTAGATTCAAAATCAAGGTTCACAAAACAAACGCAAATTAACCAGTTAACGCCCGATCTGAGCTAGAAAATTAATTCATGGTAGCACACAGGCTGTGATCGCCCACAAAGCAGAAGTTTTAAACTGAGGATTGATCTTATGCCAATAATATTGACATCATCAAACACAGATTTCACATACACCTAAGTCCCAATAAATTAAATTTAGATCACAGCATCATGCATGCTGGCATTCTTTACATCTGAGAAGATTTTGATCACTGTAGCGTACGAAGTCCACATTCGACAAATTTTACATCAACACTGCACAAAACATCATGTAGTATAAAAACAAATACAAGGATAGAACAAATACCTTCCCGATGACAATTTTCTCGTACGTCCTGAGGGGTGAGTCAGCGTAAAATGGCGGATACCCTGCGATCATCTCAAACAGGAGCACGCCTAGCGCCCACCAGTCCACAGCGTCACTATACCCCTTAGAGAGGATGATCTCAGGAGCGAGGTACTCCGGCGTACCACACAGCGTGTAGGTGCGCGACTTGACGACTCGCTTGGCGAACCCAAAGTCCGTCAGCTGCAGGTAAAACACTGTTAAACATAAAATATTGTTGCATGTTATTTTGCATTTTTTAATACTGCCCACATAGAGCGTCCGCAGCGTTAACTTCGCGCGTGTAGTTTTATTGCGTTTTGCCGATTGGCGAAATTCGCCATAAATACATGCAGGAGCAAATTTGATAGTATTGCACTGGCTGGTATTTCATTGGTTAGCAACATATTCACAGGGTGACATGACGGAGCAGTAGCCACAGATAATTGAAATGTATGTATGTATGCATATTGCACTTTTAACGCACCAAGAATATGTCATGCAAACGGAGATGGAAAAACATCATTTGCTTGAATCGTAGGTGCGGGAAAGTACTACTCCCAGAAAATCTGGCTAATTTTGTTAGAAACGTGAGCGCTCTAATACTGTACAATGTAATGATTGTATTTAAGTAATGTGTTGAATGACTCGTGTCGTTCCTGGGATAAAAGCTGAAAAGATTCCGTAATGATCACCTTGCCGAATACAGCCTGAAATAATATCGCGTAGCTTTGAACAGTGTCAAACTATTATTATAGAACTTTAATAAGAATACGCCCCCCCGTCCATTATTGTTATCTCGATACGTGAATCTACACGAGGACCCCAAGGGCTCAAGTTATGGGTAGATATTCGCTTGTGCAACGCGTGACTCAGACAACAATGCTGAGCAACGGACACAATGAGACACAAGCACAAGCTTATTCTCAGAAACGAATTAATGCAATAAGCGTCTGGATATCAGACTTCTATCTCAAAAGCACCTGACAGGTGCATTTTTTATGAATAACAAAAATCTTAGCAGAGATTTCTCTGAGTAATTGTTTTTGTTATGCCGAACACGTAGGCCCAGTTGTTCAATCGAGAGTTATTTGGTTTTAAATAATCATAGAACAAAATTGACATCACGATGCAATCAGATTTTACACAGATCCAGCAAATTAGATCCAGGATTGTTTCAATAACAAGCCAATATTGGGGAGTTATTCAAACAATCCTGGATCGTTCAACTATGGTTCAAATAACTCTCTATTGAACAACTCGGCCTTAATGACGTCTGTTGCTTTTGAAATAACAATTGATTTGATAAACCAAATTCATCCCATGCTAATGAAAGCATTGTCATAAGGCCTCCTTTCCACGACGCATATTTTGCATGCAATTTTACATGTAATTTTACATGTAATTTTACATGTAATTTTACATGTAATTTTGCATTCAACCGTGTTAAGGCGGACGGACGACCGTTGTCATGATAACGATTTTCTTAACTGGGTTTCATGCACGACTTGTTCCTTGACTGGGTTTCATGCACGGCTTGCATGAAACCCAGTTAAGGACATTTAACATTGTAATTTTCTTAACATGGTTGCATGTAAAATTACATGTAAAATTACATGTAAAATTACATGCATAATATGCGTCGTGGAAAGGAGGCCTAACCCATATGCCACAATGTGAAATAGTTGCTCTGTCAATATTTGACATGATAGTGATCGACGCCCTAATCCCAAATCTTTACAACAGGGTCTACACCGATTATAGGATTACTTCGTTATTTTTTAACCACAATTATAATTGCCAACTTTCCCTCAACAATAGATCTACTAAGTGACTCACATTCCAAAAGTATTGGCATAGTCTGAAATAGGCTGGATATCAGTTCGTCCATTTTTAAAAGTGAATGTCAAGTATTGAGTCACGCATGAAGCAAGAGCAAAGATTGAAAAGAGGAGAATGGATCCTGTAAACTTGTACTCAATAGACTGTTGAGTGAAACGGACTGAAAAACCAAGAATGTTTTAATTGACGTCATACTGTACCACTTTTTGTTGTGTGTTTCTGAAGTGATCGGCAGAGCGGAAAAAAAAACTCAAGCGTCAGGATTGGCAGTCTTTGAAAAGAATAGGCATGTATTTGAAAACATAGATCAAGAACTATATTCTCAGGCAATTTTAAGCCTGCTTAACGTATATTTAGTCTGATATTTTAGTTAAAATGCACTTTGCGACTTAGTATTTTGTAAATGCGACTTTGTGACGGCGACTTTGCGACTTTGCTTAGCAAAGCATCCACTTCAGCCTCCTCCACGCCACGCAGAGCGCCTCGACGAGTCTGTCTGCATGGCGCTATTTCGAAGCGTTTTTCATCACTTTTCTTCACCATGATGTAGCAAAACCAATGAGGTATTAAAGGCCGAGCCCACGTCACAAAACTGGAACAACCATTTCATTAATATTATGTTGACATTTGAATTTACTTGGACTAAAGTAAGCCACAGCTACAGTATATGCTGCTATTGGGCAGTAGAATCTACACACCTTGATGTAGCCGTGCGCGTCGAGCAGTATATTCTCCGGCTTGAGGTCTCTGTAGACGATATCGAGGCTGTGCAGATATTCAAGAATGAGAACGATCTGTGCTGCGTAGAAGCGACACGTCAGTTCGGGGAGGCTGCCGCTGAGGCGCAGATATTTGAACAGCTCGCCCCCCGCCACGTAGTCCATCGCTATGTAGACGTGCACGTTGTCCTGCACACCAATCGAAATAATGTGTATATACCGCACGTGTAACGCACCAAAAATATGCCAAGCAAACGGAGGCATATTAAGCCCTATTGCCTCGTTTTGCTCTAGGCTTTGGTGAATTTGTCATAAAAACTACTTCCCAATATGGATCAGTTTTCTGTAAGATCAGTGTACTTATAAGGTTACTATAAGCCTATTTAGTGACAGCACTAGAAATGCAAGGGTTGGACGCAGCGATCGATGCAGCATCAAACGTCATCATCTTGAAAGTTGATCAAACAATTCTACTCCTATAAAAGCAAGGAACCACGCGTCATTATATTATGCAAACCTTGAAGCTATACGCAAAGTTGACGATAAAGGGAAACTTGATGCAGCTGAGGATCTTTTTCTCGCAGAGCGTGTGTTCCACTTGCTTCATATGCACCACCTGAACACGCGCGTGATGCAAACACACGCTAAAGGATCGCTTGGTGACGTATTATCTGGCGCAATAAGCAGATTAGCTGCGCTGTTCTGCACATCAATTTTGTATTAGCAATCTCATATTATTAGGGATTGCATGCTAGCTTAAGTCTAGACGTCACGCAGTGGTTCGAAATGGTCTATAAAATCATCGATCAGAAAATAAGCATGAGAGTGTAGCGAAGAAAATCTCTTGTGGATTAAAATAAAAAGGATAGGATACATGTAGGATAGATGCTGATTTACAAAACTGTACTCAATGTCAGACGTATAAGGTTTATACAGCAATTGAAATATAAAGAAAAATACTTCTACACATGTCTGAAACCGCAAGCAAATGGCAACATCACTTCAATCGTGACAAAAACAAAAAAACTCAATTCTTTAGAAGAAGCATTCTTGTTGTTAGTTACTGCAAGCGAATACAGACAGTAGGCTATATTCGTGACATCTAGTATCGCGTTACATCTTGAATTTAGTCCAAATTGGCTACCAATTCGAAGACCGTTTAACGCATAACTACTATTATATTCTATATATTACATACGCATAACTTCTATAATACAATGTTTATGAAAACGAGCCGTTCGTTCCAATGTTCGTGATTTGCGACTGCAGACCTCATTAGCGAGCGACATTTTATGCCTATCACTAAACTAAAATGTTTGTGCCATCCTGTCCGCTCCAGATCTATACGCTGCATGCCACAATTCTGTTGTCGCAGCGTCGTGACATTGCCCCTATTAGCGCGATCTAGGTTATCCCATATTTCGGAACATTCTGAAATTTTTGCCACAAATTTATTGAAGTGATAATTACATCTTAAGTCGTGAATTGCAAGGAAACGGCACCGTCGGCACGAAGGCGACGTTTAGTCCTCTTTTATGTGTTTATTGTTTTATTTATTTGTTTTATCAGGCTCCTGTTGTAATATAGTCCTTGGGTATGACGTACAAGAAATAGTTGTCTCCTTTTAATCTGGAACAAGACGAGTTTAAACAAATTATTATTAGGGCCTAGCAAGCCTTATACACAGATCTAAAGAGACCTCATGAATTGTCAAATTGAAACTGAATATTCATCTAGAGATTGATCATTAGCAGTGCAACTATACCAAGCGTGAATCTATTTTTATATCTAAAAGATCCAGGTGGAATCTGACTGCATGCATAAACTCAGTTAAACCTTTTCCGTTTCCCTGGGTGCTCTGATAGGCTTTATTTTGTCAGAATAGGCCTACATTGTTGGCCCATTGTATCCAAATGTGGAGCCTACAACTCAATGAAATTGTGCTACTGTCACCGCAACTGTGCTAAAGTGCAAGAACGTACGCTGCGTGGCTTACCTGACGCTTGTCCAGTGCTTTCAGAGCGTAGTAGCGACCGTTCTCCTTATGTTGAACCAACAGAACGCGACCGAACGTACCTGGCGAACAGTTCAATCTATTATAATAGACCAGCTGGGCAGCATAGCTCACCATAGTTAACATTGTCCAAAGTCAAGCACATTGGATTGAAAAGTCGCCCAGCTGAAAGATAATTTTGAAATCCATGCCTATTTCTAAAAGAGTTTAGTAGGCTACCGCAAATTGATTGTAAATAATTTACATATAGGCCTACAGCTATTACTTGCATCAAAAGAAGAATTTCCTTAGTTGGTCTAAACAACGAAAATAGATAATTTAGGCTAACAAATATGCCGCAGAAGTTCACAAATAGTGGACTAATGAGTTTGCCTATTGTCAGTAACATAATATATTTATGCTATTAACAAACGATAGGCTATTTATACTTGTTCGAATACGCCCTTCGATTAAGGCCTCACCTACACGTACGTAACTAGAAATAGCGACAGTTTTCCCTTACCGGCTCCGATGGTTCGTATTCTCGTGAAGTCCTCAATGTTAGCGGCGCTTCTGTCCGGCTTGTCCCACTTCTTGATGAACTCCTCTCTCGCCTGCCCCAGCAGCAGCTTGCTGCGTTCCGCCGGCTTCGGCTCTGAGCCGGTGCTGCTGAGGCGCCGGATGAAATTGCGAATCATTTCCGTACGCATTGGGATTGCTAATCGAAAGTCGAAGGGTGATTGAAAGTGAACACCTTTTCACTTTCTCGAGGATTGAGCGTGCAAATGGGTGATTGCAGCCAAACTTTCTCGAGGATTGAGCGTGCAAATGGGTGATTGCAGCCAAACTTTCTCGAGGATTGAGCGAGTGATTGAAGTGATTGTGTAGTCGATTTCTTGTTCAACAAGCGTCGATATAATACAGTGCGCTCCACAATCGCAAAGCTCTCTCCCCTTCTCGCTGCTTGGCGTTATCTTCAAGCAAATCGCGGAAGGGCGTGACAAACCTCCACAGGATGAGCGCTGGGCGAATTATTGTACTTTTCAATGTCCGCGGCGTGAATTTTGAATCATTTTCTGACGCGATGAAGCCGTTGATAAAGTTTCTCGCGTAATCATGCGCGATCATCACTGGAGTAGTTGAAAGCCGTTGATAAGTTTGCTCGTGATTCGAAAAATTTAATTTTACGCTGCGACTCGTAGATCTAGACTCTCGAGCCCAATGTTCGTCAAATCGTCAGCGATCGATCGCGGCGGGTTTACGACACTATTTTAAGCAATAGCCTAGCTCCAAAATACAGTTTTAGAGCCGGCCTTTAGCTATAGGGCTAGCTATTATCTAGAAGTATTATGCCTATATGTACGCGATGAGATAATTAAACGTAGCGAGTTCTACAAAGAGCCGACGAGCAGAAAAGTTCTAGTCGTCTCGTGCTATCGTGTAGAAAGGAAACTACTTCACGCAGTTGAAGCCTCGTTATTATAGGTCTGGTCTGCGGGCTCTAGGCTCTAGGCTACACCTGAAGTGTTCAATTAGCCTCACTCGCACGTGTAGCAGCGTTACACCGACAAGCAGGAGGGTGAAATGTCAGACTCTTTTGAGGGTCGCGGCATTGTGATTCGTCCGATGGTCTCGATGCGTGCTGTTGCCCGTCTGTGGCTTTAACCTTCACATGCACACCTTATTTTACATCCTCGAATGCACACCTGGGGTGTATTCACACCCCAATATATATAAGCCAGAAAACAACGCAGGAATCGGTGATATACGTTTTTGGATCTTATTGTAATCAAATTGTATGCATTGATGTGAACTAGCGTTTGTTAGTGAGTGGTCCAATGAGTTGTGTGACTTATTTTCAGCACTTTCAGCTTCAATAATAACATAGGGGTGTGTTCACACCCCAGGTGTGCAAAGTAGGTATATTCATACTTTAATGCCCCGCCCACATACCCCTATGGGGGTGGCTTACTAGCCATTACTGCACCATGCAGGGAGTGGGTACGTTGAGGCATTCCTAGAAGGGCGTGCATATTTCTCGCTGGTGGTTGGAATGGCAGGGCGTAGAATAGGGCTGGAGTGTGTTTACACGCCAGGTGTGCATGCGAAGGTTAAAGTTCAAAATAATTGACCCTAGATTTATTAACCACGGGCTGCGGGATTGGGCAAAACACCGGTTGTGCTCTGGCTGCTTTGTGTCACTAGACTACATGCAGCGACATATAGCCAACTGTAAATGGTGAAAATAATGAAAAATAATTCAACAAATGTAATAAATAAAAGAAAGATAAATGAGTCGCAAGATGATTTCTATTGATGATCTACCTTGTAGGCCAACATCTACGCGAGGAGGCTGAGATGTGCCGCTGCGTACGCCTACATGTACATGTGGCCCACGTGTATAGTGCTGTACTATAGGCCTGGGTGTGGGAGAAGTTTTGAGAAGATTTTGATTGATTAATCGATTGAAGGTGCTGACGGGAAAAGATTGGCTTTGTCATTGACCTCTATGCTTACATGTAGATTATATGTTAGTGAAAAGCTTCAAAAACCAATCGCCTAAATCAGCAAACTTGACATCCACACCCCTGCCCGCTGATTAGCGTATCGGCAATGCTCGACCGACAAAATAATGATCGTAAGAATTTAGACGAAAGCAACGAGTTATTTCGTCGAAGGGCAGAAGGTAACACAGCCAAACGACGCCAATTTTGCCGCGAAGCATCAAGGCCTGTGCCTTGACACACGAGTGACTTCGAGTGCAAACTTTGGGCGATTGCGCATAAGGGTTGGATAATATAACCTCAGCTGGCCTGAAGGCTATATTTTAACGTGTGGGGTCCATGCTTCTGAGTTGCCCCACGCATAAAAGCCACCGTTCTCATTATGTTCTTAGCTTTAGTCCACGATAGTCCGCGTGAGTGCGGTACGGCGCATCGCTTTCTTTGACACCCCGGGCGTTTATTTACGATCAGGTGCGGCATTTTTGCAAACCATGATTCAAACCGGTTCAATCTGGATAGATTCTACGCCCGGGTCACACTGACGGCTTTGTATATGTCGCGATTTTCTGGATCTTGTAGACGTTTAGATCTTGCTGACAGGTGTCGTACCCTAGACTAGTTTATTGCCAAGAGGGTGCAAGACTTCGTCTAAATGAGAGACATCGGTGGTGTCAATGTTCCCAGAATTCAACACTTTTATTCAATTGAATTTGATATCTTATTTTGTTATTTTCTGTTACAAATATTGTCTATAACAGACAAACCAAAGCAGTCGATATAAAAAACATTTTACCAAAAAATCTCCAAGGCTTAAATTTTAATTAATTGCTACAAAAATTGCTTTGATTCCTGAGTACGGTCATTGTGATATAGTTTCTGTTCACTGACTTAATTGTTAATAATTGACAATTTGATTAATTAACAATAATTTTATCGTGCTGGATTTTATTTGCAGACAAGAACAGGAAGAGGAATTCAAAATGTATAAAGAGGCGAGTGTATCTCAGGCTCTACATATGCGTTTGATGTCAAGTTTAAAATTATGGAGATGTGCTAACTATGAAACTGAGTTGTTGTTACGCTATTTACTTTATGCAAATTGAGGACAATAATTTTTAATACCTTATTGGTTTTGCTGCGTTATAGTCTCCTATCTAGATTGTTAAGAAACACACTGTCTTGTGTGAATAATTTACGGAAGGATTAGGTTTAGCCGTGATAAGACGCGCGTAGCGTTACGCCAGCGCCTTTTAATACCTCATTGGTTTTGCTGCATTATAGCAAATATAAATGATGAAAAACGCTTCAAAATAGCGCCCTGCCAGACAGACACGTCGAGGCTCGCTGCGTGTCGAGGAGGAGGCTGGAGTGGATGCTTTGCTAAGCAAAGTCGTAAAGTCACGAAGTCGCAAAGTTGCAAAGTGCATCTTAACTAAAATATCTGACTAGGGGTTTATTGACATTTAATTAATAGAATATTCTTATTAACTCCGCTCTAAATATTAGAATGCTGAATAATTGTAATCCAGAATTTTGACGATATGTTATTTTTACATTTGTTTTTGCATGTAGATGTATGCAAGGCATTCCGACTTCTCTCATCCGTTGGCAAGGACTTTGAAATGGTATTTTTTGGGCTTCTTTATATAGTCAGAATCACTGCTATCAACTGTGTTGCGTTTTGGTTTGAAGCAAATTTGATATTTTTAAGTTAGACGGTACAATTTGAAGCGATAGTTGGTACAATTTGAAGCATTCATAGTATCTGATAATGTTGATGGATGATTGATATAGATTTAAAAAAAGAAAATGCGGTATAGCCTATATGGATGTTGATTAAATATATTGTTTTTATATTATTTTAATGGTGCCCCATCCTGCAATTTAGATATTTGTTCCTTTGCGCATTTTGCTTGGTAGATTGAAAGATAAAATTCTTATCAGATATTTTAAGGACAAGCTGTGTAGATGAATTGTATGTTTTAAAGAATCAATATCTACAAGAAATTGAGCAATTGCTTCATTTCTACTCCGTTCGGTGTTTCTGGAAATTTACTAAAAACAATATCGTTCAGATTTAAATTTGTTCATGTTGCCAAATATGAGAGAGAATTGTAATTAAGGTACTCCAGTCCCTCTGTCTATCCTTGTCCCTGTATGGCTGGTTGTATGGCTCTATGTCTGTGATTGTATGTGTGCACAGCCTTCTCCCGATGTCCTACGCCTGGTCATTCACGGTGAGATAGTATCGGCGCGCAAGTTTGAGTACGACAGTTTGTCGACTGGTTTATCGACCTGCCCGACGGGTGGGTGTCTAACGGACCACAGGCCATGTCGGGCGTCACTCAGACATGCGCCGCCCGCTGTGAGGATAGGGTGCGTGCCGCTGCTTTTTCTATCTTGTTAATACTTTAATTATTTTGTGTATGACTGATAATGCCACTGTGGTTAGCAGTGAATTCGCCCTGTAGAAGTAACGGCTTTATACGTTTTTTTTTCAATCTGACAGCTACGTTCTTGTTACTGTGGTTTTAGCTCTGTGGTACTACAAAATGTGAATGATTCAACAAAGCCAAAGATTTTGGTGTGTGCACCATTTGTTTATTGATTTAGTTATGTTGTTTGTTTTACTGTCCACGATGGCGAATAAAAGATTAATGTGTGTTATAATGCATTCTGTTCTTGATGAATGTGATCTAACTGTACAGTAGTATAGTTAGATCTAACTATACAGTAG
>JAQIWG010004680.1:0-15620 GCA_034695025.1 Chamaedrilus cognettii | reverse complement strand
CAATGGGATGATGATCATCACCATCCCATTGGAAAACACTCCTGAGACCATTCTGACAATAAATAAATTTTGGTCTAAAATAAAAAATGCTTGCCGTTTAAGAAGGGTCATGATGGCATTGGCTGTGCTTGAGTCCAGTCCAGTAGTCGGTTCGTCGAGAAAAAGAACCCCTGGGGAGATGACGAGCTCCATGCCGATGTTTGTTCTCTTCCGCTCACCTCCCGACACTCCCCTGATGAACTTTGTGCCGATCTTAATGTTAAAATTATACCAATAGCGCATGAGTATGTAAGCACACCGTCGTATTAGGAGTGCAGATGTTCAACAAGACTGAAAAAATTTCACATCAGATATTTATATCAACAATATATCTCTGTCTCTGATAATAATTTATAGATTTGACCAAATTCAAGATTTAGCGCTATACTATTCTAGTGAAGTAGGACTACAGGCAAGAATGCCGTCGTCAACTTAAAAAAATTGCTAGGCTATCTGCACTTTGGGCTTTAGATCATTTCACATTGATCAAATGCATTTTATAAGTAGCCTAACACGAGGCGTGATTGAAGTGATTTTTAAAATCGCTAAGACAAGACAAATTATATCCAAAAATCAGTTAACATATTGAATCAATTTTGATTGTTACGGAAATGTCAAACCTTGGTATCTGCACACGCTGTTAAGCCAAGCTCCAACAGCGTATTTTCAACTCTTTCCTTTTTCTCTTGATGAGAAATCGATTCGGGAAGTCGAAGATTTGCAGAGAACATTAAATTCTCTCGAACTGTCAGAGTGCCCATCACAATGTCATCCTCGAGACAATAAATAAATATTTGAATCAACCAATCAGCATTTTGATTCTCAATATTGGCACATTCAGAACATTTTTATTGTGTTTTGCATGGCCCCGCCATTAAAATCACCACTAATTTTATACATTATATTTATTGTTATATTATTATTATTTTAACGAGTATTTATTTTTTGT
Source organism: Chamaedrilus cognettii (assembly GCA_034695025.1). NCBI lineage: Eukaryota > Metazoa > Annelida > Clitellata > Enchytraeida > Enchytraeidae > Chamaedrilus > Chamaedrilus cognettii. The sequence continues at coordinate 14,632 of JAQIWG010004680.1, read as the reverse complement.
AATCGTAGTGAAATTTCACTAAATCGCAAAAAACTTGAATTATATTTACTATTTATCCTTGCATCAACCAACTTGATTCATCCATGACTAATATTTTCAAATATATGCTAAACGCATAATACGAGAAATCGCTAATTCTCATACATTGCTGAGTCTTCAAGAACCCTCTTTAACCTATGACCAGAATTATAGCTGCAGCAGCCCAAAAGATCACTTCTTATATTGTTTACCAACTCGACTTAATTTCAAAGTGACATCAATCATAGAATAGAAATAGATTCGCTGCAAGTTTTTTCAGTTTAAAGACCTCGCATCATTTATGCAAAAACTATTACAGTAGATGCAGTCACAGTAGATGCAGCCTTGCGGAGTTTAGCAATTTAAACAATCACTTTCCCTTATTTAGTCGCCTCTGACGACACACTCCGTGAGCTTTGAGCCACAGACCAATTCTCTGCTCCCTGATCCGCAGGGGGAGGTTCACAGAAGAAACTGACAGCTGTTTAGAACAGTTAGGTTTAAAATTATAAGAAATACCTGCACAACGTAGCCTGACATGCATTTGAAGTTCTTTGGTGGCTTGTGGCCGTCGATCAGCAGCGTTCCACTCAGTCCAGCGGACCCCTTGCGACCAGCGAGCACATCCAACAGGCTGCACACATTGAACGATTGCGATATAATATCGGGTATCGTTTTCTCATTGACATGTAAATGTAGTCCTATTATATAAATATGCCAAATAAGTCCATAGCCAACTAATTATAACTTACAAGTAAATTTAAGAACAAATGATCATTTTATTTTTAATACAAACGGTAGGCCTGGCCTACAATTCAATAACATCAATTCAACATCTGTCAGAAGTAAAGTCAGGTGTCTTATCTTAAGCTGAGCTAAGCGAGTACAGAAACCTTGGGCAGAGCAAAATTAAAATACAAACGGTTGCCAAAGGACAGAATTCCATGCACTCGCTCATAAATCCACTAGTTATTCTATCTTGCCGCTAAGATTGATATATACAAATTTTCGCTAAAGAGACACTTGCGAGGTTTTGCCGCCTCCTGTTGGCCCCAGAATTGCATTCATGCCAGGCTTGAAGATTCCACTGTAAACAAACAATTTGAACAAAATGAAAAGAAAGAAGTAAAACACAGAGAAAGATTGAACTAAAACGCAGTGCAACAATTGCACTAACCATCGAGAGGTCACCTGGTGACCTATAATTTGTTATTAACGGGCTTACACATGAAAAATCCAACATCAGCAAGAAAACATGTTTTTTTCGTTTGCATTTCATGTCAAAAAAAATTACGCATCCGCTTATAAATTACTTGCTTTTCACCATGAAATTAATTGAGCCCTAAATGATGTTTTAGGGTTAGGCCAAGACGTACGCCTTTTCGTAGATTTTTCCACGATAGCTTGATCTTGTTACCTTGCAATGTGAAATTGATGCTTGTATTGAAATTTGCGATGAAGTAATAAATGTGAAAACGGTAACTCTATCGTTAGGCAACCTACTAACCTAACGTCACGAAGAATCTGCATCGTAGTGCTAACACAGCTGCACTTGCCCCTGCCCGTGACCTCAACTCTGTAGTCCAAGTTATGACACGTTACAGTCAAGCCATGGACTCCCACACTCTCCACCTTTTGCTCGTTTCCCGAAGTCTCGAATTTGGGGAGGGTGACGCCACTTCGCCATTTGGCCAAGGAAGATGGAGTGCTTGGAATCTGCAATCCGGCTGTGGATGAGGTCAAGGATCCTTTGAAGGGGCTGCTTGAGCTGGGGTATTGCATAGCGGCTATGAGCGGCTTGACTCATCTCTATGATATAACACAAATAAGCAGTGAATATGGAAGTATTTATTCATCGTTTTCTCCAAAAGTATTCGATGAAAAAATAATCTTTACACTAATAACATAAATACTGTTTAATGCGAAAAGGCGTCTATAGCTGTGCCCTTTAAGCTTACATCTAGGTTTCATGTATCCTAGTTACATGTATATATGTATAGCCTAATAAAAACGCCTCAAATCCTACACGCGTTAATAATCGATTCAGCTTATCGTTATCAGATATACTATTATATCAGCTATTCGAATATTTTAGCAGAGGACATTATCTTGATAAGAGTCACACAGTTGCGGTAACCTATTCACGATCGTTTTTGTCGTGACAGAGAATTGGTTCTATTGCACGGCATCGTTTTCTAGGCTACACCGTGTAAAGAGTGTAAATTTTGTTAATGAAAGCCGTGTTCTGTTTACTCGCCGCTGCTTTGTTCACATGCCTTGGCTACTGTGTAGTATGTAGAGGCTAGTATGGGGTCCATACTCACATTGCAGTTGAAGAGAAGAAGTAGCTTAAACTGCGCCGTGCATTTTAACGTGTATGCCTGATATATGCCTATATGTAATTATGACGTGCACAACAATTATAGGCTCATACGAGCAATAACACAACGAGCAATATTCTAGAGGCATGAAAAATGCAAATGTTCACACAGCCTTCAGCAGTTTTCACAGTTCAGCAGTTCTCAAATTTCACACAGCCTTCAGACCCAGCTGTGCGTGTCGAAGGCTGCAGCACGATGGCAGAATGGCGACAATGGTGCTGCGGCAACTCTAGAGTTGGCATAGAAGTGGGGTTAGCCTTATAGCGGGCTACATCATTACTGTTAACCTATGTCCATCTATCGCCTATTTTAAGTATTTTCTTACCTGCGTTTACTTGTTTTTAGTAGCATTACATTATTTATGTTATAGCTGAAATAGAAACCTTTGCGATCCTATGGTTTAGACATATGTGCGCTTTATAATAACTAGTGTTCAACTGTAAGCATAGGCCCTACTGTTTGATACCAAAAAATTCTGATGACGATTACAGCGAGTCAGTATTATTACTAGAATAAGTTGTATGCCTCTCAAGCAGCGAGCTATAATGCGGGGAAGGAGTTTCGGGGGTGGGGGGGGGGAGGGGGGGGGGTGAGTAGCTCTACTTTCTTTATTTTGATAGCCCCTCCGTCTATATTAATGGCTAGCCAGATAGGCTAGCCTAGACGTTCCTATTTGAATGCAGAATTAGCTCAAATAGAGCTGTAATAGGGAGGGCCATAGACTGGTGGGTATGTGGAGGTTCAGAACCCCAACACTTAATAGACGTATTTATGTCTTTTTGCTAGAACAAGTTTTTCTCTTTTTAAATGCAAAACCGGGAATCCCATCGCGAAATTTTTAACCATCTACCGAAATTGTGAAACTTTCTCTTCAAGATCGTCAAATGGCGATCTATTACTTCCACAAAACGGCAGCGCTGTTAATTATGATCTCAAAATCTTTGTAAGCCCCCCCCCCTTTCCCCTCCCCCCACGATCGCAAGTTTGTACGGAAGGAAAAAGTCTTCGCCAGTACCCTACCCCCCGCTTGCAAACTGCAGCCAGTTGTAAGTCAAACCGACCTCCCTCACCGAAATAAAGTTGGGGCTACGGTCTTGACAAAATAGGCATAACTGTTAGGCTAGGCCTACTCCTGAATTGTGAACGCATGGCCTTTCTTTGCACCTTTTCAACTGACTGAGGGGGCTTGTTAGCTCTCCACCCACCCAGAGTAGGCCTGTAATATAAAAGTATAAAACTTTTTATATTCGCTTTGATATATCATGTGTATACATGATAAACATTTTGTGCTGCAAAAAGTAGGGTCGTCGCTATCTTCATGCATTTTTTAGGGTAGTCGCGCAATGCAAAGGTTGGGAACCGGCTGCACTACCGTTTTATAATGGAGGGATAGCATTAACACATGAATAATACTCAACATAAGCCGACAAACGTGACCGAGTTATTTTTTAATAACGCTCATTCAAAACAAAAATAAACATCAAAAAACTATATACATTATCAAATGCAGCACATATCATCGCATAACCATTTATGGTAAATATACAATAATTTGTAAATCGTTGATCCGTTACCAGTAGATAGAAATTCATAATATCACTTCTCAGAATGTCATCATATCCACACATTACACTGCATCAGGCCTACTAGCTGTCTAAATATATCAATCGAAAATATGCATAAGTTAATACGCAACCAAAAATATTGAGTGACAAAATAAGCGCATTATGCTCGCGTTTAAATTTTTATTATGCGATAATCATGGCAGAATATTTCGGCTACCAGATTCTACGGTGCTAATATAATCCTTAGATTTAAAACTGCGCTATTTTTCTCTGTAGAAAAGATCAATGAACTGCGTTCCAGATCACAAACACAAAAACACTCTTGAAATTTGAAATCGCAGGCTTTCTTCAACGCATACAATATCCTTCCTTTAAAAAAAGACTATGGCAATCTATAGGCCTATACATGTATTAACTGACTTGATTTTGGATTACATTAGTACAGCTTAACAGACACGCTAGACTAAAATATACATTGAACGCTAATCAGATCTGAATATATATACACATACAGGCTTATAATAATCCTACAAGTTTTATAAATACATTAAATATCATGGGCTGATCAGTCACTGTACAGAGTCGTTATTATGCAATTCCAAAAAAATGACCTCTACACCACTGCAAAGTCTCAGTCAAGTCATGGCTCAATGTAGTCTAGGTTTAAATGCAAACCTGAGTAAAATCTTAAACTTAATTTCAGTCAATTTGATGCACATTATCTCGGTTGTATTTGGCAACCATGAAGCTGTCTCTCGAGTCAAAGCGAACGTTAAGTGTCTGTGTACCAGACCTATTCATTAGGAAAATCTTTGGATTATTTATAAAGTCTACGTTACTAACAACAAAGTAAACAATTTTCTCATCATCAACTAAACTAGCATTACGGTTTGTAGGCCCACATGAGACGATCAATCTCTTGTTAAAAAACGTTTACACGGTCACAATCTCTGTTAGTCACAATATCTGATCGGTATTCAAGCACCACAAGACTGATATACAAATGTACCAGTACGAAAAAAAAAATTCTTACCACGTACAAATATTCAAAAATAAGGAAAATTAGGAATAAATGAGGCTAAAATGTAACTCATCAGTAATTTGTACCCCCCCTACTATATCGATTTTATTTGTGAAAAATTCTGTCGGAACCCTACCCCCGGTCGTAAATTCTGTCCGAGAGGAAACAAATCCTTATTATCCGCCCCCCCCCACCCACATTTCGTGGCAACACCAGTCCATGCAATGTCCAACTCTTGTTCCGCAGTCCTCGAGCCCGCAAATGCAATATTATTACAGTTCTCTGTTCTCGTCTTAGTGTTCATTTAGTCGTCCTGATGCGTCGCAGCTGGATGTAGGCCAGTGTCATCATCCCGATGCAGATGATCCCCAGCGCCATCATGTTCTGCCAGAGATCCCAGGCTGTCTGGTGATGGATGCCCTGCTGGGTGAGGTAGTTGGGACCAGCGGTAGCGTCTTGCGTGTTGTTCGTTGTGTAGAGAGGATATACAGCGGATGTATCGTTGAGGAAACCATACGTGCTGTTGCTGCATAACGGCAATGGAAATATCGCATTAGCTTTTAAAACGAATTGAGTGCCATTTTTTTAGTTTTTGAAGATGCGTGGAAAATCAGTATGAAACAAGACAATTGCTTATAGTGTTTTACTGACTTACAGCGATGCAGTGATAGATATTACAATGCTGTCCCAGACTAAAAGTAAACACCCAATACTGCATTGGATGAGGAATATACATACATTAAATTTTATTGTCGGGCTGACCTATATGTAGATATATAAGCCAGTAAGTATTGCATTGGATAAGTATTACAAATATAAATCGGTAAGTAGGGCCTATAACGTTGGATAAATGAATTTCTGTGGCAGTGATAGTATTGAACTGCAAGTGAGGTTGTAGTCTTAAAAGCTTTGCTTTTTCAATTAGGAAAAACAATTTACAGATTCAAATAGTGAATTTCAATAAAGAATGTGCTTTCGAATAGCAAACTGATAGATATTTTATAACGCATAAGTTTTTTAACATCGACTTTGCTGGCTGCTAACTTACATGGCACAGCTGACAGTCGTGGTTGTGTTAATGAGAACGATGTCATTCAGCTCGTTAATTGATAGAGCCTGAAACAGAATAATCATTTACAAGCAATCAAAAGCATGCAACCAAGACTATAGCCATAAACTATACAATTAAAGAGAACTGCAGCCAATATAACTTTTTCGCAAAACAATTGACATTCTTATCCACAATAACCAATTATGCATTACGATGCAAAATTTGATTCTTATGTACAGATGTGTCATCGCCATTTCGTCATTCACATATGAAAGCTAACGGAAAGCATGTATTTGTATTTGATAGCAATTCAATCCTTATGCATCACTATAAAGCGTCGTTTTGAGACCAAATTATATCATTCGTTCGTGAATAGCCTACTGCTCGCATGACAAGTTGTTAGGCACGTCTTACATTGAGACTGTATCGGACAATGCTGAGGTACTGGATCCAGTTGAGCCACGCCCCCATCTTGCCAACATTCACCAGCAGTCCACCAAATACCTGAGCAAAATAAGACTACAATTATTAACATCTCATAATAAATATATAGATCTTTCAACGGGGTTTCTGCTACATATACATATACATTACGTGCGTACTATTTATAACTGTACTTTAAATTCGCTTTGTTGTAATTGTGTAAAAAGTTTGACAATCTTCTCATTGAGATATGAATGTAAGATTAGCCTAGCTTCTTCGAACAGTCATTCGATTATTGTACTGATGTTTTGTGATGATATAATAAGTGTGATAAAAAAATAAAATAAGGCAAAGCGTTGATTATTGTAAAAACTTTTTGTCATGACATAATAAATAAATAAAATTAAAAAGAGGCAAAACGTCGATTATTGTAATAATGTTTCGTAATAAAGTAACAAATGCGATAAAAAAGAAAAAGAAGTTTAAAGCGTTCTACCATCATGATGACATAGCAGAGCGACACGAGCAGGTTGGCGATGGCAAAGACGCGCACAGACGCGCTGATCGCGAATCCAATCGCTGTCGCGCACATCGACGTAAGGAAGAGAACCAAGTAGTAGATGAAGAACTTTCCTGCTTGCTGTTGCAGCCCTATAACAATCCAAAGCGTATTGAAGAAGATTCCTACTGCTGGTTGCTCGACCTCGATTTAAGTTCGATTTAGTTTTGTGGTCCAAACTAACCAATCAAATTATTCGATACATTCTCTCATAGACATTGGTTAATTCGGACTACAAAATTAAATTGCACTTAAATCGAGGTCGAGCAACCAGCAGTTAAATTTTTAATGCCATCTACGATTTAGGAACTGTCCAGTTTGAATTCAACCCAGTACATGAATTCATTATACAATATGAACTAAATTGTATTTTGTGCAAAGAACTAAATACATTTTGCCAATGCATGTCACTGTTGGACTGTTCACACTGCAAAACTTTGAAATGCATCGTCTGCAAAAACCTCTATAAGATTGTATTTGATTTTGTTATCATGGATACATTTGAGTTCGACAAACACTAGAGTTACACGGATTACCATACGTCGCATTGTTTAAACACAAACTAGAAATCTCCTTAACAAAAAGGTAGTAAAACTTAAAGTTCCAGTGCAGCAGAAAACAAAATCAAGACGTCATCTGCAGTCAAAACAAAATTGAATTGATGTAACTACTCGCACACAACAGCTGTGTGAGAACAAAGATGCCATTTTGACAGAGAGCCTTGTTACCTACCGACCATGAAGTAGGTGATTATCGTGAAGACTGAAAGCGGAATTATGCGCATCGGTATGACGTCACAGAAAATCTTCGCGAAGAAATACGCCGAGACGCGATAGAAGCCGCTGGAACTTTCATGTCTGAAAGACAGCAGCAAGCTCAAATCAGATATCTAAAATTACAGGCACCAGCTAAAAACAGAACAGCAAGCCAACAGGACACATGTTTTCCACCAACACGCATTGCTACAGATTTGTTGACTATATACTGACATTACAGCCCGATCTGCTCAATATTTAGAAGGTAGCATAAGAATTCTCTGCCTTTATATTCAATGCAATCATATAATAGTTAATCGCCACAAATGCATATAGGCAGAAAGAGTCGCTGAAATCAAACGAAGAACTTTAAATGAGCAGCAACGCGCGACAAATGTTTCTGCTCGCTTTCAGAATATGAAGTTGTCTGTCATTTATCGCGGCATTACACTGAGCATCATAATATTACCCTCAGGCCGGGTTTTACCACCAAGTGTTAAAATTTTAATCCGAGATTTATTCTGCGAAAGTCAATAACATGACGCTAAATTAACCATAGATCAAGCGTTCAGCGCGCTCATTGGGTGTGATGACGTCATGATCTTGAATTAAATTTTAACACTTGATGGAAAAACTCAGCCTGATAGTCAAGGAAAAGCAGCTCATCCTAAATTCTTATGATAAAACAAGTCAGAATGTAGAAAAAGGGAAAACAAAATAAAAACAGTGTTCTATAAATAGGTCATGCATACTTATTATGTAGTTATAGAATGGGAGAAGCTACTGACAGGAAGATGGCGCGTTCTTTGATGAAGAGCTCGACTGCTGAGAGATTGGAGAACATCTGGTTCACCGTCACAAAGAATAAAACTCCAATCCTGGAGAATAAGCATGGTTCCTTTATAAATACTGCATTTATTACAACTTTAGAGTTTCTAGACTTCTGTTTAAGTTTCTACTCGTCTTCATTGTATTCCACCTTTATGGTGAATAAAAGCTTTTGTATATTAAGAGTTTAAAATGCAATTTATGTTTGCCTAGCCAAGTCTGCATAAGAAATCATAATTAATTTTGAACTCCATCTAAATCTGCATAAAACACTCTGGCATTGACTTTTATGTTGAGACCGCGTGATAGAAAATAACTGACAGGTTTATCAGTATTATCAGCTTTCAGAAAAAATGCGCTATGAGATATGAAGATAATACAGTGCAATAGAAAACTGAAGCGGAGCAATGCATACAAGTAAATGCTGTAGAAGAACGAACCTGTTCTGTAGCGCTCCTGAGCTGATTTCGTTGCCGAGACGAAGAAATATAAGACCAACCACGATCGCAAACACCAGTGTTACCATCCACTGCAAGCAGATTCATCAAATACACATTTCAAGCATAATTTTTGAGATAGCAGCAACAAATTGTTTATGATTGTTAAAATAAATAAATCTTTTTTAAAAAAAATGCTTGAAAATTAGATAAGTTCATGAAACGCATCATTTATAAACGCAATATTTTTTATATTATCTAATGAATAGATTAGATTATAGAGATATTGTCTAGAGAATAGAAGAATATAGAGAAAAAGAGGACATATTTTAAAAGACACATAGTTTAAAAATACATGTAGGCTCTTCTGCAATTTTTCTAACCTGCATGATAGACGTCTGAGGATTTCGAAATATGTTGAGTATCGTTCTTTTTGACACATATTTCAGCTGCAACAAAATGCGCCAGTTCATTGGTAAATGGCATACAATAAGAGACACATTTAAAAGTGAATGGTACTATGAAGCGCATTCATGATTACATATCGGTTACTACATGTAAATGACTCGAATTGCAATGAAAATAAATGTTAAAGTATCCACAGGCACTACAGAAAACATACCTTCTTGCAACGCTTCGACGCATTGAAATATAAACATACTAGGAATAAAAGGGCTTTCGATATCTAGAATCATGATAATAAACAAAATCATTTATAATGACAAAGAACTCTAAATAAAGAAGGTCAATATATGAATTTTCTATATCGCTATAGGTCCCCTATGAAGTATATGAAGTATGACGTCAGATGCATCAACCTACTGTTTGTAAATGAGGACCCTGCTTCTACTTGCCTGGGTTCCGATGGTGTTTGCGTAATCCCCGCGTTCCAGCTTCACTTCGGTTCCACTACGAACGCGCTCTTCATACGACGCCAGCATTGGTGCCAACTCACGCTCAACGCTAAATACAACAAGGTGTCAATAAGATCAAGAAAAATATACCAATTGCAATTCAAACAAATATTGAAATATTACTTGTATGGAAGAGCAGTGCGCATGGATGACGTGGCTGCACCAGGATTTTTTCAGTGGGTGGCGGAAGAAAGTGGGATCAAAGGAAAAGGTGGGGCTGGGGGCTGATTGGGGAGAATTTTCCCTCCTGGGGGGGGGGCAATGTTCCCGTTTGCCCCTCCGTAGTACCGCTACTGCAAGAATGTAACAGAGATCTATTTGCTGTAATCCCTGAACGATGTAATCTCTTAACGACGTAATCTCTTAATCATTGGTTTTGTTGCATCATAGCGAAGAAAAACGATGAAAAAGGCCTCAAAATGGTGCCATCCTGCTAATGCTTTTAAGCTAAAATATCCAACAAGGAGTTAGATGTTGTACACTTCAAACGTTTAAAGTCTCAAAGTCTCAAAGTCCCAATGTCCTAAAGTTGTAAAATGCATTTTAAGTAAAATATCCAACTATTGGTTAATGATGCATAAATAAATAGTGAAATTTTTGAATAAGCAAACACTAAAAAGATTAATGAATAAATATGATGTACTTTACAATAATTCAAATGTGACTGTAATATATGGAGTTAATTTCTCACTTGGTGCACCAACGCGAAGTGCGATAGGATTCGGCGAGGGTTTCCGCGAGGGATTTCCCCGGACTCTGTTCGCTCATATCAACCTCTACCACGCCGTTGTTTCCTTGACCTGCACACAAATTAGCACATGCATTTGTATATTAATCTATCAGAAATAAACCAAATTGAATTCACTGCTGCACGAGTGAAGATTTTAAATCACAAGAATTTACGTCAAACTATCATGCAAGGAAGGTGTCCAAAATTAATCGCATCGTGGCTGGGTCAGTAAAGCTATAAGTGGTTCTCTAAAAACTGAACAAAGACTGAATTAGATAAAAATCAACTTTTAAAGGACAAAAAAACTGAAAAAGTTGTGTTTTAAAACTATTTTATGTGTCAATGCCTAGTCTGCATGCTAATGCATGGTTTAGCTACATAATACTGTGCAGCGTAGTAACTATGCTGTTAATAATGTAAAATATCAATAACGCGCGTTCAAAACTAGAATCAATAAGGATTTGAACGGCGTTATTGTCTGAAGCATATTCTTGCAGGAACAGATCATAGGGGGTCGAATTTTAAGGATTGTGTGTAGTATCAAAGACTATTATGGTCCAGTTCTGAATAAGAGGGTCACCTCAGAACCGCTCCCCCTCTTTAGTCACCTTTTGCAACTCGCCCGGGGAGCTCTGGGCTGCAAGTCTATTCTTTGTTCCCCGACTTGCTGGGGTACACAGATCACATCAATGGCAGCAGTCAAAAATGAAATTTTGTGTCGCTCAAAAAATACTGTATGATGAAAGAAAGAGAAGACTCAAAAACCAACCGTTTACAAAATCGCCCTCCTCATTGATGACGTCACTCGTCTCATCTATTGGAATTTTCTCTGAAGACCACAAATAAATTTACTAGTTAACATATAACTGCAAGAATATATTTAAAAATCGTAAAAAGTAATCAGAAATACAGTCAAGAAAATGATGAGCATATCTTATTTCTTCTAAAGATACACTAAGGTCCAGTTGCTCAATAGAGATAGATTTGCATAGATAGATATAGATAGATATAGATAGATATAGATAGATATAGATAGATTTGGTTTAATTTTGTCACAGAACAAACATGACGTGACGACCCAATCAGATAAAATTAGATCTGATTAATATCATATTGCGGAATAAATCGCTAATATCGGTGAGTTATTTCAATATCTCAGATCATTCAAAAAATTCTCTATTAAACAACTTGGCCTAAGCCTAAAGGTTGCAGGGTAACTCTGTACAAACCATTACTTTCGACGAAGCTAAGTTAAATCAATTTAAAGCTAATTCTCTTAACTCTTCCACGGTCCATCGCACAAATTATGGCAGGATCGCAAACAATGCTCCTTGCTCACCCTTGTGTAGCGCCATCTGCTGAACGGCGGTTGAATCACCGTTGATGACGTCGAGAAAGAAATCCGGCGGGTTGTTGTGCATTTCGCACTCATAACCTTCAAAGAAATGACCATGCCAAATTAGACTTTAGAAACAAAAAGCACCAGTTAGACACTGTATGTGTCCAACATAATATTCGGTTAAATGTAGGCCTATGCATATATGTATGTATAAAGAACTTGTAACGCACCAAAAATATGCCATGCAAATGGAGATGGAAAAAAGTCATTTGCTTGAATCGTATAGGTGCGGAATGTGGAGTTAAAATTCTTTGACGGAAGAGAATTTAAAAGAGATCTGATGCATACTAGAAATATATTTGTAAAATATATTAATTGTTACAAATGCGAAAGAGAGCTCTTAAACTTTTCTTAATTATATCCCATATCGATTTAATCAATGATTTGATCAACGATATCACTCAAGTTTTTTTAACAGAGCTATATATAAAATTCAAGTTCTTTAACGGAGCTATATATAAAATTCAAACTCGGTTTAATTCTTCTGTTCATGGGGCAAATTTTAAAGTTAAATTCACACTTTAAAGCTCAGAATTGACAGAAAATTGCACCTATGTCACTCAAGTACTGAAGGGCCTCCTGTGCCGGTCCGTGGTAGACCGTACGCCCTGCAGCCAGCAGCATCAGGCGGTCAAACTGTTTGTAGATCGAGTAGCGAGGCTGGTGGATGGAGAATATGATCGTACGACCTCGCAATGATAACCTGAAAACGACATTAATTTTGCTTACAACCATTATTATTCCTATAAATAAGACATTTTCAACATTATCTTGATGTAAGAACAAAAACGATAAAAGTGATAGTGATTTAATCAAATAGACAATAGACGTGAAATCAACCATCAGAAACAAACTCTCAACTATAAATCATTGATATTAAATGATGCATTTTCAATAAATAATGACGATTGCTAACATATTATCATTTTGATGTTTAATGTCAAAAGAAGACTTCTAATAAAGAATATCAAATCATAGTTTTGCAACGTTCATAATTTTATTCTTACCATCGTTGTTCATAAATAATTGTTTTCTCGCTATGTTCAAAATGCTCATAAATTCTAAAGGTTCAATTGCTATGACAGATTGCAGGATGTAAGGGGACCTTCTCAAAAGTGTCATAACGGCGTTGGATGTGCTTGCGTCCAGCCCAGTCGTCGGTTCGTCCAGAAACAGGACACTCGGGGAGATGATGAGCTCCATACCGATGTTTGTTCTCTTGCGTTCACCTCCCGACACTCCTCGGATGAACTCGTTGCCGACCTATGGAAAGCAAAAAAGACCAATTTGTTGTGATTTCAATAATTTTGAAATCACTATACATTGCTACATTTCCATAAAAGCTGACCTGGTAAGAAAGAAGCTAATTTTATCATTAACTGTATGCTTCTGATTATTTTGTGATATTAAAATCACCGCTGAATGCCATAAATTTATTTATATAGACACGTATATATATAAAATGCGCTTGCATTAAATAAATGGATAAATTTCATATATATAAACAAAGATTTGTGTATAAACTGCAGTGTACCTGTCTCACTGGATAAAGCATAAATTTGTCATTGGCATTTTAATAGTAACTTTTGCAGAGCAATTCTTCCTCAGCGTTGTTTCAAATGGCAGATTTCTGGCATGCAAACACTAAAGGGCACAGCAAATAAATTTTCATAGTTACAAATATTACATCTCTTGTTTAAAGGCCGAACCTTTGAATCTGCACATCTTGTGAGCCCCAGCTCCTGCAGCGTGTCCTGTACACGGTCCTCCTTGTCTTCCTTCGTAATGGACTCGGACAGCCGCAGATTCGCAGAGAACATCAGATTCTCACGAACAGTCAGCGTTCCCATGACAACGTCATCCTACAAGAATATGATAATTGATTAATTGTTAGCATCTCACTACTCCATAACATTGTACGCTATCTTGCATGCGACTTTGTTAGCAAAGGATTTGTGATCGTAATTCATTGCCATAACTTGTCGAGAAATAAATTGCAAGCGTTGCGATATTTTATGTGTTTTGGGAGATAAGGGATTGTTTAAAGTAAAGAAGGGCTACAGGCCCTTTGGCAAGGCTATTAAAAAAGTGTCGCTAGCTGCTAACCCCATGCCAGATAATTATTTATTTGGTTGGCGTCAGGAAGGGCATCCGGCCGAAAAAATTAACCCCAGCAGTCCTCTTCAGGGCGCAGACGTCTAAACCTGTGTGAAAACATAAACATTAACAGATTACACAATAAAAAGGCAGTCAGTTGGTTAGTTAGTTAGTTATAGTAAAAAAGACAAATAGTCTTTATTTCTATCAATTCTTTCTCTCCAGGCTTGGGGTAAAAGCGCAATGCAGCGTACTCGCTGGCTTTCAGAGGAATAGAACAAGGATGACTAGGATACTTTGTACTGCGATATCAAACTATTTCTGTTTGAAAGTTAATATCTAACTACTTCCTATTTTGTGATTAATTACGTCCACAGTTAGACTCGATTTCATAGTCGTTCCTCAACTCCTACCTCGACTCCTACCTTGACCTAGAAAGACAATTTAACAGCAG
>JAQIWG010004679.1:0-15625 GCA_034695025.1 Chamaedrilus cognettii | reverse complement strand
CTAGGATTAGGATCATAGACTATATATACAGTAAAACTAGGATTAGGATCATAGACTATATATATAGTCAAACTAGGATTAGGATCATAGACTATATATACAGTAAAACTAGGATTAGGATCATAGACTATATATATAGTCAAACTAGGGTTAAGATCATAGACTATATATACAGTAAAACTAGGATTAGGATCATAGACTATATATATAGTCAAACTAGGATTAGAATCATAGACTATATATATAGTAAAACTAGGATTAGGATCATAGACTATATATACAGCAAAACTTGGATTACGATCATAGACTATCAGAATGAGTTTAAGATTAGATACGGTAATCGCGCTTACGTCCAAGCAGGACTGGCAGAGCAGACCGCCGCAGGCCGTATGGGCCATCAGTTCACTATCGTTCATCTCCTCCAGGCACACCACGCACGACTTCCACTGATACGCGCCACTGCCTCCCTGCCCCTCCCCTACCACCGCGGCCTGGGTCACCGCAGCAGGAACGCAGGCTGAGTCACCGGCCTGACAGACAACAGAATCTAACTTAGACCAAGCAAGCTCTGATTTGGCAAAAAGTTGGCAGCAACATGCTACTTGCAATGCAGTGCTAGTACTATACTTTAGTGCCGACATAATAAAAATAGAAAAATGTAAGAACAATCGTTTCAAAAATGTTCACGACTCGAAATGCAGTCAGCTAAAAAAAAATACCTAAGTTCCAAAGGATCTAAACCATAAGAAGTCAAGAATCTATGGCGAGCCAAGAGCACCCAAACCTCCATCTGCGTCACACCGTTGCAGGACGCCACCGCTGCACTTCCACTTCCCTTCACCTCGTCCTCCCCGCTCCCAAACACCGACCGTTCATCTCCCTCCGCGCTGGCGCTCAACATTGGGTCCTCACCCCTCAGAACCACCCTCCTAACCCCCCCACAGGGATCAGCGTCGTCCCCCGACAGCAGATTATGTTGCCAGTTGACGTCAGGATTTGTGTCCAATCTCGCCTCACTACATGACGATATCCCCCTTGTGACATCCCCGACTGACCCCCCCCTGCTGCTGTTGTTGAGCAACCTCGCCCCGCCCTCCCCCGAAGCCCCCCCCGAAGTGGGGGAGCCGTCCCCCGAGGGCCCGACGCTCCCGAGGGAACAGGCGATGTTTTCGATAAAGAAGGCGTCGTCGTCGTCGAGGTGGGGCGGGGGGTTGGCAGGCCCCTCGTGACCAAACACCTCTTCCATCATCTCCACAGCTACAATTGGAATTAAACTGAAGCTTATTTCATGCAATAATCCAAGACCCTCATTTATTTCTTCTTTCTTTTTGCATTCAAAGACGTCTTTGTACTATGCATATATACATACAGTACGTAAAAAAAACTCTCACAAGCGTGATACATAACCAGATTAATTTTTCTTTATTTTTTTCTCTTTTCTTGTATTAATTGATATATTTTATAATGTGAATGCTTATTTCAATATATGCATCATACATCATATGCCTCATCTATTTTTTTACTGTTTATCAAACACAGTACGTGCAAGGTATCAAACATCATGCATCCTTGGAATTTGCTTTAAGCATTAGACGCCGTCTCCAGTACCACCTGTCCCGTCAGAGATTACAACATATCTGGGTTCAGTTTCGCGACCTATCTGCAATAAACAAAGATATGCATACCGTTGTTGTCATGGACGGCCGATGGTGATCCGAACACGCTACAGTTGTTCGGTGGCGCCCCCGAGGGTGCGCTGCCCCCCGTGCACCCCTCGCCGGGGGCGCCGTGACTCGAGTCGTCGTCAAGCAGGGAGGGGGAGAGGGCGACGAGGTCGTCGAGCTGGGGGGCGGGCAGCATCTCAAACCCGTAGAGGGTGCGATCCGTGTCGTTGACAAACTTGAGCAGCATGCTGTCCTCCTGACGTAACACCAACAATAAGAGCAATGAATAACATTTAATTAAGATAATGGTACAATCTTCAAGGTACACTCAACATTCCATCGTACAGAAACAACATTAACAATAATCAAAGCGCTTCTTTTTTTTGTCGCCCCTTAGGGGAGGCGATGATGCCTCATTGCACCAGCTGATGGTCGCTGGTGGTGGTTCCACCTTATCTGGTAGGCATCGTAAGAACACTTGTGGCTGACGAATTTAAGCCAAGGGTGCACGAAGTGACTTGTAATCCTTGCCACCACAAGGGTTCGAATCGACGACTGCAGCAGCACTCGTAATCCGAGGCCAGCGAATTAGACCACTGAGCCACAACGCTCCGTCAGCTACGTAACTACGAGTTTAACTGTTTGTTTTTGTTTTGTTTGTTGTTGTTTAGGTATCGTGTGAAGCACACAAGGGCCATATAGTATATACAGTCAGGCTCCGCGCAAGAGAGCCGGCACAGAACCGATCCCCCTTTTCTTTAGTCGCCGTTTACGACAAGCCCGGGGAGCTCTGAGCGGCAGGCAAATTCTTTGTTCCCCGGCCTGCAACGGTAATGAGTTAATTACGATACTGGTATAATGTTCAAGGTAAAGTCAGCTCGCTGGCCTCTTGATATAACACCAACAATAGTAGCAATCATTAGGAGTTAATTACAATAACGACATAGGCCAAGTTTTTCATCGCATATCAAAAGTTAATCCGAGTTCTTGACATCATCTCACCACATCAGTGCACTGTTAGCTTACTGCTATTTAACGCCACGTCTTCAGTCGCATAGATCTTAATCTCTGATTAAAATTTAAACACTTGCTTGAAAAACCTGACCAAAACACGCAGTCCCCTTCGTAGTTGTGCAGGAGAAAAAAATGCAATATATAACCATCAAAATGATTCAAATATACATGTGACATAGCTTTTATCTTATAAATTAAGATACGATCATTAAATCACTAAAGCTGATGAATTCGTTGCCGACACTCACGAGCACGCGCGCGATGTGGTTGTCGAGCACCTCCGCAATGACGACGTCATCGCCCCCCTCCTCCGCGCCACCTCCTTCCCCCCCCACGATCCGGACGAGGGCCTCCCTTAGGGCCCTCACCTGCGCCTGCTTGTTGACGGTCAGCAGGTAGCGCACCGCGCCCTTGTTCTCGCTCGACATGAACGTCACGCCTGCGATAAATAATAATAATGAGTTTAAAGTCTGTTTCAATGTAAGCTGACGGACATCATCAGGGATCTGAAGCCCACGACCTGTCACTTGCCGTCACACACAACAGTAATATATCGACTATATTATAGACTGCATTATTTTCAGCATGATTTGTAACTACCTGTAGCTAACCACTACACCACAGCAAGGCGCTGTGGTGTAGTGGTCAAGGCGATGGACAGAGAGTCCGGAGATCTGGGTTCAGATGCCCGCGCCAGCAACTATATAATCATGCGCTACCGGCCCTTCAGCAAGACTGTTGAACACACAAGTGCGCTAGCTGACAATCATCGTCCAGGATAACTTATTATTCTGGTTAGCGTCGGGAAGCGCATCCGGGCGAAAAAACCCAGCTCCAGCAGTCCTCATCAGGGCGCAAATGTCTAAGCCTGTGTGAAAACATGAACATTAATACATAATATGACAAGAAAATGAGGTTAGATTTGTAATTATTTCTAAAATAGAATAAAAACTAGAAAGAACTTTTTTTGGGACAAAAGCCATGAGTAACCCATTTCAATTATCAATTTATCAAACGAAACAGAAATAGTTTAAATAACTGATAATTAAAGTACTTAATGAACTAATTAAAAGAAGTAGTTAAATTGGATAAATCCAGTAGTGGGCGAGGTGGGGCTGGTGGATGACTCACAGATCTGACGCTCGAGGGCGCGAGGCAGCGGCACTGAGAGATACATGAAGGGTTCAAAGGTGAGCGACACATGGTGACACTCGGCACATATCACCTGACACATGTGACACACGGTGACACTCGGCACATATCACCCGACACATATGTGACACGCGCGCCGTGTAACACGTGGTGACACTCGGCACATATCAGCTGTCATAACATGTCACACATATGACAAGTGCTGACACTTAGCAAACCACCTGACATAACATGTCATGCGTGTGACATACGGTAGCGCTTCGAACGTATCACCCGACGCAGCAACACACGTGACACATATCGAGTAACGCGTATCGCGACGAGCATTACCTAGCCCAGAATTTTATACCGCACCGGGCATCGTTATCATCAGGGTTAAGTCTTGCCCTGACAAAACAAGCGTAGCTTGAGCCCTAACCGCTCAGCCTTCAAACATCGGCGCACGCCACCAGATCAATTTTCAAGCATAAAGCTACATCCGCCCGTTTCAAATTAGGTGCGCAATTTGTGTCTAACCACCATCATTGGCGTACAATTACTACGAGTAATCCTGTTCACTATTAAATCAAGAAAAAACAGACGTCAAGGCTACGAATGCTAGAAAATTAAGACCCGAGGATGCGACAGACCGTAATGTGGAGGGCGGGTGCATGGGTGCAAATGATCTACTCCCGCGTAAGCGGGGAATGCGACCACAAAACGCGAGCGCGCGCGTTCAACAGAAAAACAATAAACAACGCAATACGGTGTCGGTAGAGAGCAAGGTAACAGACCGTGCTCTTGAACTGTCCCTGGAAGGTGCTCACGATGACGCTCTGATTCACCGCGGTGTACCGCGCCCACGCGCGTTCAGCACTCGCCACGTACCGCCCCCACGTGTCGCACCGGGGCTCCTCGTTGTTCAGCCCCCCACCCCCGCCGCCAAACAGCCCCCCCCCGACGGGCGCGCCGGCCACGGGGGGGGAGGAGCCGCCGCAGGGCGCAACATCGAAGGAGGGGTTAAAGGAGGACGTGGAGGGCTGGACAGGGTCGGTGGAGGAGGGGCAGAGGAAGAGGGTGTTATTGGACTTAAGAACGTCGACGCCGGGGTAGTCGACAAAGGCGATGCCGGCGCAGCCGACGAGAGATGTGGAGCCGGATGCAGCGCGACACCTTACAACAGCACGCCGCGGTTTTGTCTCGCGGCTGTAACTTCCTAACGTTTGTTTTTGATTGTTTTTGTAGCGCAGGGACCGTGCTTAGGGGACAAAGATTATATACAGTCTGGTGCTGTGCAAGGGAGCCCGCACAGAACCGCTCCCCCTTCTTTAGTCCCCCTTTACGACTCGCCCAGGGCGCTCTGGGCTGCAACCCAATTCTTTGTTCCCCGGCCTGCAAGGGATTCTTCTAAACGCTCGCGCAGCATATTACTGTCGTTATGGACCCAGAGCGTTCAAGCCTCACGCGACGCAATTGAGTATAATCATTCAGGTTTTTCCTGTGCCTAGTTCACACTGAATCGCTTAGCTTACAAATTGATTGGTCGCAGAAAGCGACTTCTGTACAAAGTACAAGCTTATAGTTAGCGGAAGTATTGGCAGATCTACAGTTAGAAGAAGATAGTTTAGAAGAAATGGGTTCACCTAAGAACAGCAGGCCATGACTTTGTCTTGCACTGAAACAGTCTCTAAACTCATTATCATAATTACAACCCTAACACCCCCTGCAGGGGAGGGAACAAAGAATCGGGTGCAGCCCAGAGCACCCCGGGCGAGTCGTAAAAGGTGACTAAAGAAGGGGGAGCGATTCCGTGCAGGCTACCTTGCACAGAACCGGCTTATCTGTGTGTTACACACGTTCCCTAAACTACAAAAAAACAGAAACAACCCTAACCTCTCAATCATGCGTGCCTGTCGCCTCTCGTTCTTCTCCGTCTCATCGATCTTGATCCGCTTGATGCTCTTTATGTTATTCTCCGCCCCTGCCTCCTCCTCCCCCTCCTCGTCTCCCCCCTCCCCCTTCCCTGGGGTGCGCGCCGCCCCCAGGTGGGCTGCGAGGGGCGCGACGCCCCCAGCGAGGGTGTCGGAAAAGAACTTTTTACGATAGAGGAGGTCGTCGTCGGCGAACTTGTCGCGCAGATTGGCGAGAAGGTTTGTCTCCTTGCACGGCTTGCAGTCAGCGGAGGGGTCGGACTTGACACCGCCCTGACACGCCAACAGCTCCTGGGCGCACGTATCATCATCATGATCATCATCATCGTTATCAACTATATCATCATCACAACTTTCTTCACAGGCCAGCAGATCCTGGCCACACGTATCATCATCATCATCACTACTCCTCCTCGACAGGCCAGCGGATCGTACACACAGTGAGCATCAACACATCATCATTATCATCATTATCCCAACCTCCCTGACAGGCCAGCAGCTCCTGGGCACGGTCATCATCATCACCATCGAGAAAGATCTGTACCTGAAGCATGCAGGTACGTTGTAACAAGGATTATTAGAGTCTGGCTCTGAGTAAGAGAGACCAACGCTAAACTGCTTGTTTATTCTCCTTTTACGATTCGCCCGAGGTGCCCTGGGCAGCAGGCGAATTCTTTGTTCCTCGGCTTGCAGGGAGTAGAAGAAGCTGGTAAAGTTCAGTGCAGTATTGCACACAAAAAAACAATAAATAATAAATATAAAAAGTAAATATCATCACGTGCCTGGTAATGCTCCAAGGCGCCCATATCGTCGACCTCGCCGACCTCCGTGACCTCTGCGCCCCCCGGCGACCTGTTGGTGTTTTCCGGCTTGTGAAATTTGCTGCTGTCCGTCGTCATGGCAACCTCCTCCGCCTAAACATCGCATCTCGGCTTGTACAGCTCCAATATTAATGGTCCAACCTGTTTTAACACGGACACAGCGCTACAGGTCTGCCTGTAGCACCTTAGAATGGGCGTCAAAACGATGATTAGTATCACTATTATAAGAGACGAGTTCAGACTTTAGAAAAAACGTGCCGTTTTGCATGACTTACTAGCATTGTACTAACGACCAACTAGCCTAGTACTAACCTGGTACCAACGACTTACTAACCAGACACTAACGACTCATTAACCTGGCACTAAAGTGTTACTAACCCGGTATTCGGCGAGCACGTTCGTGTTGAGCGTCTTCGAGTCCTTCATGCAGATATCCTCGACGCTCGGCAGCTTGCGGCGCCCTCTGGCTTCCCCAAAACCCTTAAAATCCACATCTCCGTCGTCCACAAGTTCCTCGGGTTCGGCAGGGTCGACGGTTACTGAGGGAACCGGAAAAGAATTCAGCGAGAAGACCTCGGTTGTGTCCGTCAATGTGCCAAGAAGGTCGGACGCCGAGTCCTTCCGACATGTTCCGCGCAATTCTTCTGATTGTCAAATGCAAGAAGGACCGATTCAGAAAGTGTTTTATTCAATCACAGTGCACGCAAATGCAGAAGCAGTATTTACGTTTTATAAACTTAGTGAACAGCAATAGTTATCAATTTGTGTAACCCCCTCAAACATTTCTTCTTCTTCTTTTCCTCCGTTGTCCATTTTGACGTGAAAATTTGTTGGTTAAGAGACACCATCAAGGATTTCGCATGTTCCGGGCAATTCATCCGATTCAAAAAGTACAAGTGATTAATTTGAGAAAAACGTAATTCTATTATCACTTACGACGACGGTATATACGCCAAGGGGGGTCACTACAGGCTGTATATTGAGGCACGTATTAAAATAACTGGGGCGGGGCTTGGCCCACGAGCCAAACCAATTACAACCGTCAACAATCGACTGACAGGGTCATGACCCTTTCACATCCAATCATAACAATTAACAACTATTACCCATAATACAAATCAACATCTGTTTATAGCAAAAAATACTTCTTTCTGTGATGTTGTGCAGCTAATGCATGCGCATTCTAGGCTTGTAATTCTGTGTGTATACGCCAAGGGGAGTATATGCAGTATATTGAGGCACGCATGGAGAAAACGGGGGCGGGGCTCTCCCCGCGGGGCAAACCAATTACAACCGTCCACAACTTGATTGCCAGGATCATGACGTACACACATCCAATCGCATTAATTCAAAGTGATTACCCATAATTTAAGTCAACTTCCGTTTTTGCTTGAAAGGTCCTTATTTCCACAGCATTGCAAAGTTTATGCACGCGCGTTCTAGGCTTCTATTTCTGTGGTATACGCAGGCGGAAAAAACTATATCATATCAGAAACTT
Organism: Chamaedrilus cognettii; assembly: GCA_034695025.1. Classification (NCBI taxonomy): domain Eukaryota; kingdom Metazoa; phylum Annelida; class Clitellata; order Enchytraeida; family Enchytraeidae; genus Chamaedrilus; species Chamaedrilus cognettii. Next base: position 7,566 of record JAQIWG010004679.1, on the reverse strand, counting down.
GAACAACATCCCAAATCAACAACAACGCGAAGTTAAACATTAAAATATAAACTGCACAAATATCTGGAGTCAATTGACCGCAAAAAAAGCCTTAAAAATAAAAGTAAAAAAGATTCAAAATCGATTATACCTCAATACGGGCATTGCCATGAATCATTTTTGTTTTTTGTAGTTTAGAGACCGTGTGTAGCACAAAGACTATATACAGTGCAGTTCTGTGCAAGGGAGCATGCGCAGAACCACTCCCCCTTCTTTGGTCGTCTTCTTCGACTCGCCCAAGGAGCCCTAGGCTGCAAGCCAATTCCTTGTTCCCCAGCCTGCAGGGGGAGTCCATGAATCCAAAAAACTTCTTTTCAAACTAAAAATCACACAAACCAACCAGTCAACAAGTTCAATGAGTTGCCATTGCGTCCGGCTGCCTTTAGATCATTTCTGATCCCCCCTTCCCCGCCCAACGACCCCCCACCCCCCTCCACCACCACCTTAACCCCTCCCACCCCCACCCCCCCAACCTCCGACACCCCGCAGCGCAGCTGATTGGTGCAGTCGAGCACCATAGGAAGCCTCTGCCCCCCCGCCCCCCCTCCCCCCTCCTCCTCCAGCAGCCCCCCCAAGCTGCGAATGAGCATCGGCGCCAAGCCGCCGTCGCGGCACGCCTGCGGGGAGAGCGGGAGCCCGCCCAGGGAGGACGGGAGGTCGTCGCCCCCCTCCCAGTCGGAGTGCTCGAGGGCGGCGGCGCACTTGTTGAAGGGGCAACCAACGTTGAGATGTTCGTGAAGGCTGTCTAGGAGCAGGGCGAGGAACTCCTGGCAGTCGTGCTGCGCGCACAGAGGGAGGGTATTTACTTAGGAATCTCTTTTCGTAGGAACACTTGTGGCCGACAAATTTAAACCACCCTTGCCAAAGAGGGCTCAAAGTGACTCAAAATCTTTGCCGCGGCCAGGATTCAAATCAAAAACTGCCGCACTCCTAATCCGAGACCGCGACTTAAGACTGCTCAGCCACAACGCCATACTCGGCCACAACGCTTCCCAGAACTCATAGTAGTGTCGCATAGCCATGAGTCAGATACAAATTTTCTTTTTTCGCAAAAGAACTGGATTAGGCATGCAGTGGGAAGAGAAATGAGAAATTGATGAGAGGTAAAGTAGAACTGAGAGATAGCATTGATAGAGGTAAAGAGTTTCCTGGACAAAAGAATGAAGGGCAAGAGGACGAGGGGAAAGAAGGGAAAAGGAATGGTAGATTAATTACTGAAAAGAAGATCATATGGGAACATGAATAGAATAGTGGAGGATCACCAGGCGTGGAGAAGTTGGATGTCTGGGACCTGCCGTTTGGCAGTGCACTAGAGTCCAAACATAGAGTTAAGAAACAATTTATGCTTCTCTACAAAAGACGAGTGCGGAGGGTCAGACCTGTCGGTAGTCCTGGAACTGCGGGTGGTAGAGCCCGACGGTCTCCTTGAACTCGGCCGGATGGAGCAGCGAGAACCGCCCGCTCCAGAACTTCTTCAGCAGACGCGCAAACTTGCCTGCAGCAGCATCGGCGACAATCGGCGATAGTAGTTTTTGTTTTATTTTTTTGTAGTTTAGTGTGTGTACTGTGTAGCACACAGACTAATTTACAGTCGAGTTCTGTGCAACGGAACCCACACAGAACTGCTTCCTTATTCGCCTTTTACGGCTCGCCCAGCGAGCTCTGGGCTGCAAGCCAATTCTTTGCACCCCGGCCTGCAGAGCATTAGTACAGGGAATAAATTCTAATGTATATGTATTATGTATACGTAATGGATTTTTGTTACACTTTTATATACTCAAAACTATTATTGTGCTCAATATTTACCACCAAAACCAAATTTCATTCATTAAACTGTACACATTTAAGAATTTTTTATTCTAATTTGGAAGCATTAAAGGAACAAATTTCTAATAACAAATTGATAGGTCATCGTTTAGAATTATACCAAAAGTTCTCAATTCATGTGATAAAGAGCACTACCAGTACCATTACCGGTACTATTAGGGTGTGACTGCTATCCTCTCCATACTACCGTACAATCAAGAGCGGTACTATTACCGGTGAGGGTGTGACTGCTATCCTTTCCATACTACCGTACAAGCAAGAGCGGTATTATTACCGGTGAGGGCACAATGCAGTTCGGTATTAATACCGGTGAGGGTGTGACAGCTGTCCTCCCCCAGCACAAGTTCCTCGAGGAAGTAGCGGACAATCTTTGGGTTGCTGAGAAGACACTGGAGCCCAGAGTTCATGAAGCAAGTGTTGCCTAGGTTGCGCAGTCCCGCCACGCCCGGCTCAGCGCTCGCGTCTAATAGGAAAAAATCAAACTCTATGTCAGCAAGGCAACAAAAATGTCGTTAATTTTATTAATTTGAATTTTAGAATTATCTATTGAACAACTTTATTTTACTGTTTTTTTAAATCTAACATTGACTTGTAAGTGAAAGTCAATTTACAGACTCAATTTACAGAATTTACAATAAAACAACACACATCGCATGCATGCATCCATGCATGCATGCATGAGATGCATGCATGTACGCATCTCATGCATACATGCATCACATGCATGAGATGCATACATGCATGCATACATGCATTTCTCATGCATGTATGCATGCATGAGATGCATGCATGTATGCATCTCATGCATACATGCATCACATGCATGCATGCATGAGATGCATACATGCATTAGATGCATACAACATGCATCCATGCATGAGATGCATGCATGTATGCATGAGATGCCTGAATCTCATGCATACATGCATAAAATGCATACATGCATGCATCTCATGCATGTTTGCATATATGCATGCATCTAATTCAGCATCAAAAACATAAAATTAAAGAAAGATTCACGCAGAGAAATCTTCAACTGTTCATTGCATTGATCAAAATACAGTTCGCAGTAAAAAAAAACATGTACTGGCATTAAAAATGTAATACGGTACATCAAAATATGAAAACAAGTACTGCCATATATCACACTAGAAACACATTTTAAAATAAACATTCTTAAAGGTAAAAAAATTTTTGCTTGCTAATTGCCCATTGAAATTTTAAAGAAATTACCATCTGTAAAACAAAGAAATAAATCATTCACATATCGTATCACAACACATAGTACAACCGTATCACAATACATACTACATAGTACGACCGTATCACAACACATAGTACAACCGTATCACAATACATACTACATAGTACAACCGTATCACAATATATACTACATAGTACGACCGTATCACAACACATAGTACAACCGTATCACAATACATACTACATAGTACAACCATATCACAATCCATACTTCTGTCAATCTCACACAAATCAATAAACATCTGACCTTTGACATCCCTGAAGGTCGGTCGATGAGAGACGGTCGCATCCGCGCTGACAGTGCACAACTGGGAGCAGGGCACCGTCGGAACTGACACACAGCAAATAAGAACCAATAGGCCTACAGCATACCTAATAAAAAAAAAAAATTTGCCAGGTACTCCATTCCCAGGCGATAAAAGCAGCTCTGTGTCAAGGATAGGACTGTGATAAAAACAATTCCGTCTGGAAACCTAGGACTCTGATCAATTATCTTTATTATTACTGGTATAATCGTTGTCTTTGACGTCCATTCTAATGCGCCACAGTAAACCTGTGCAAACACAGGTTTGACGTTTATATCGGAGCCGAGCTTTTACAGCTGGATGCCCTTCCTGTCGCCCGCCAGCATAATAAACTATCCTGGACAATGATTAGCAGCTAGCGACGCTTGTGTGCTTAACAGCCTTGCTGAAGGGCCTGTAACGCATGGTTTCATAAGTGGCTAGCGCTGCTGACATAAATAGATAATAAATACATAAATGCGAGATAATCAAAGTACGGCATCAAGTAACAATTCGCTCCGGAGTAGTAAAACAACACTCAGACAGAAGACCCTTAAAGCCATTATAGTCTACAAAACACTTTACTTCTATAATTAATTACAGCAAAAAATGTAACGGAACAAATTACACTTAAAAGAGTACAAAATTTACAACCTAAGGAAAATCAGTTTACTATATATAAACTAGATAAATCTTAATATTGGAAATGAAATCGTGTCATGCCTAGCTACTTCCTACAGCATATCAAGGCACTCGTGAGTGCCTATACTATACTCACCAAGCGATATTAATGACTATTTCATGAGAGCTATACGAACTCTTATCTCCTGATACCGTGTCTTTGCACCGCAATTTAGCTCACACTTCAGCTGTAAGTTTATTGTTCAAGTTTCTCTTTCTTTATTATGTCCGGCCTTGACGGTCAATAATATGTTTATATATATATATAGCAAGATTTTTACATACATATCTAGTGCTATCGCATAATTCTCAAAGACTTCACATAGCGACTGCTTGCAAATGCATAAATCTGCACAGTGTAACGATGTCTGGCTGATAAATGCAGTCATGGATACAGATGTATCACACACTCTATCACAAAAACATCATTTACTCAGGCAAGCAATGAATACTGGTTATACCGGAAAGATTTTAAAATGTAAACTTAAATAGAACTGTAAAGATCTCTCACATGTTGGAAAAGGAATTTCATCGTCAATGCCGGGCAGGTCGACATTGCACAGGTCGACACTCTCCACTGACACAGCAACAATATTCGCTCCAATTAAGATTTATCGCATACAATTTAATATAGCCATATGAAATTAAATGCTAATTAATTCATAAAAAAATATAAAATTGTTCAGCTTAATAGCTGAACAAATCAAAATACTATCAAATAATCAACAAATCAAAATACTATCAAATAATCAACAAAATAAAATACTATCAAATAATCAACAAAATAAAATTGTGCATTGCCGAATTTTTCTTAAAATGTACACGACAGCCAAGGGATTAAATATGATTTGAATACGGCACCATAAAATTATTCATATTTGCTAAATACTTGGTATTACTTCAGACACGGACAGGTAGCAAGTTCAATCAAGATGTATCATTTGATCACTTCTAAATAGGAATATACATAAAATATCCAACTCACATGTTGATGGAGTCTCTGCTATCACCATGGCATGATTGCTGTCCTTCTCTTGATCGGATGCAATGTCTATAAGTTCGAGGTCAGACATTATTCCCAGTATAAGTGTTTCTTGAGGCTAAAACACAGAATGAGGCAGTTCAATACTCTTCACTGCACCCCACGGTGGTCAGAAGTAATTGAAAATAATAAACATAGGGCCTACAGATAGTTAATAACATGGTAGTAGCTCTAGTAGTAGTGATTATTTAACTACAAAGTTAGCCCCATACGGTTTTATAACGGTTATTGAGCTGTCTGTGATATGATATCGGAGTTTTAATGAAGCAGGTTATAAGGATCCAGTTATAAACACGACCCTGCAAGTTGGGAAACAAAGAATTGGATTGCAGCCCAGAGCTCCTCGAGCGAGTCGTAATAGGCGACTAAAGAAGGGGGAGCGGTCTGTGCGTGGCACGGAGCTGGACTGTAATGGTCTTCGTTGTAACACATGATCCTAAAACTCCCAAAACCACTAGGTCATAAACAACGCACTCAGATTAGTTCTCCTGCATAAAGGAGTTAAATACAAGGTTTTAGCACGTCTCTCCGTGAGCTTTGTACACCTATGCATCATCGCAAAATAGAGATAGCAAGGGTGGTGGTGTTTTGGGAGTTTCAGGACCGTGTGTAGTAACGAAGACTATTGCAGTCCAGCTCAGTGCCAAGGCCTCGGCTTTGCTAAGCAAAGAACCGCTACGCTCCCCCGTTTAATCGCTTTTCACGACTCGTTCGGCGAGCTCAGGGCAGCTGCTCAATTCTTTGTTCCCCGAACTGCAGGGGTAGGATAGCAAGGGACCAGTGCAAGGGACGTATGAACAGCGACTGCAGCTTTGAAAACAGCCGATCAGCCTCTTTCCGGTAGTTCCGGTCCCATTAGCATTAACAATGTACTTTGTTATGGACGTCGCATATTGAAAATATTGCTTGACAAAATGAATGATGAATGAATGATATGAATGTCAAATAATATTAGGCAGCACAATACAATGAGGTTAACCAAATAATCATAATAGCGCGGCAAATATAGAAAAAGAAATGAAATAAATAATTATGAGAGACGAGAAAATTAGGAATAATTTCACGAGTAACCAAAACACAAGTGATAAAATAACCTCTTTTCGACGTGACTAGTGAGAGATATTTTGCAAAATTCGCACTCATCAATTTTACACGACAATAATTTGTAAAATTCAAATGATGTTTTACATCGTCAATTTTGTATTAACACAACACTGCATTGTATGATAAAAAATATGTTATATGCGCAAATTGTGAAAAAATGCAAAAATTTGACAATGTTTTAACATTCTCTCTTAGAATATTGCTGCGAGCTTCCTCTGTGGCTATTCTTCATGACAGTCAAATGACATAGCAACTAAAAAGCATTGAATTTGAGCCACAGCAACCTATCAGGAGAGTGTTTTGTATTTCTTCTATCTGAATGGATTACATTATAGGGTCAATTATGCAAGCTATGTTTTGCCCTAGACAAAATTTAGATAGGCATGAAATAATATAAAGATTGTACGGCTTTCAAAATCGCCAATGAAAAACATTTTAGAACCGTTCAAGTTGCAACAAGTTGGATCATTAACCATGGGGTACATTTTTATCCCTCTCCCTCCCATTGATGCAAGTAGGCTACCCCAGCAAGTCGGGGAACAAAGAATAGACATGCAACTCAGAGCTCCTCGAGCGAGTCGTAAAAGGCGACTAAACAAGGGCAAGCGGTTGTGGCGGCCCTCTTACACACTCTGAACCGGACTCACCCACCCATTAAATAAATGCACCGCCTCCCTCAGACGCACCCACAAAACAAAATAATAATTAGTAGCACCTGAATTAGCTCTTCCCACGCTCGTGACAAACTACATGTAGTAACGTACTGCAAACGATCCAAAACTGGAGCTTCAGACTTCAGCCCGTTCACTTTTTGAGTTAAAACGAATCATAATCACCAAGGTTGGGGCATGGATTTGTGACTGATGAATGCCAGACCGTCGTGCATTAGTAATGATTGCATAACATGCGTGCAGCAGTTTTGCGCACCTTCAATAACATTATTATGTCAACAAACCCTAGTTTGAAGCGCAAGGGATCGAGCGGGGGAAACGTGGCCGCCGGTCCGGCGAAGCAGCGCTGTACCGCGGTCGGGGCGGCGGCGCGCCCGGGCGGGGCGATGGCCCATCCCGGGCCCTGGAGCCTCGGCCTCAAGCAGTCGATGAGCGACCCGCAGCTCGTCGTGGACGAGGATGAGAAAGTAGTCGTCATTAAGGACAAGTACCCGAAGGTAGGGAGAGGGGAGAGGGCTATTTAAATTATGCTTAGATTCCTTTAAATTCATAACAACTTAGTATTATTTGGTTAATCTTTACGTTTTGACCCAATGGTAACTTTCCCATCTCCGACAACACCTGTGTTCGAGGTAGGACTTTTACCATTACGAAC
>JAQIWG010004678.1:0-15625 GCA_034695025.1 Chamaedrilus cognettii | reverse complement strand
GGTAGTAGTAGTGGTAGCAGTAGTGGAAGCAGTAGTGGTAGCAGTAGTGGTAGCAGTAGTGGTAGCAGTAGTGGTAGCAGTAGTGGTAGTAGTAATAATGGTAGTAGTGCTTCAGTTTTAATGAGGCCATATATCCCTGGGATCAGTAGCCCTGATCCAGCAGACCCAATGAGCAACAAAGTACCTAATGCGTCAGTAACCCTTAGCAGCTAGTCCTGGTTCAGTCTAACCCTTAGCAGCTAGTTCTGGTTCAGTCTAACCCTTAGCAGCTAGTCCTGATTCAGTCTAACCTTTAGCAGCTAGTCCTGATTCAGTCTTAACTCCCTTGAGTAGCTAGTCCTGGTTCAGTCTAACAAAACATTGATATATCTATCAGAATCCCTGGTCTGAAAGCATTAACCAAACCCAAAAAAGGTCAGAGATCCCTGACCTTTGTTCAGCTACATTGTGATATAGATTTTATTTTCAATGCTTTTTATAGTTACATTAAAGCTCCGTCTATCATTGGCGCAGTGCTAACGTCTGCATTTATCACTCAACTGCTTTGTTTTCAAGTCTCATTTTCCTACGGAGCATTCTATAGTCGAGGTCCGCACTGGTTTCAACAATAGATTTCTATTGGTTAATATTCAACTTGTGCGGTGCTTAATGAAACTATAAATTGTGGATGAAGGATAGAAGTTAAAAGCTGTCGGATAAATGCTACAACATAATGCAGTAAGACGTTAATAGTATGATAAGTAGACGATAACTAGCTGTTATTTAGTTATTTTTATGACAAGCTAGATAAATGTATATGAGATAATAATTACAAAATACTTGATTGTGTATTATAATATAGTTAGTACGCAGCGACAGTTAATTATATAATTAGTGGACAGTGACAGTGAGCAAAAGTATGTCGATGGTTGCAGGTATTACCTGGAGAGGTCCCAGAGTGCGCGGATAACCCTCAGCAAGGCGCTCGAACTTTGCCCGGAGGAGGTCAGCGGAGGCTTCTCTCTTGTCCCACAATATTATGTACTTAGTAACTATCTATGGCTCGAAATTGGTATGATTTTCTTCTTAAATTTGTCTACGACTAGACTTTAATAAATTGTACTAGATATTGGCTGAGCCGCGCCTTTATTCTATTTCTAGCACCAACCAAATATATTTCCGGCAGGTTTGTGACTTTGTTGTGTTGGTGCTTATGAAACACTATGTTGACTATCATGGATGGCCGAGTGCTGTCTGTAGACATCGTTGATTACTGGAAGAGGAGGTGGATGAGGCATAGCTGTCTGTAGACAAAGCCTTGTTGTATACAGAAAGCAGAGATGTAGGAGAGAGCTGTCCATATACAAAACCTTGTTGTATACAGGAAGTGGAGATGTAGGAGAGAAAGCTGTCTGTAGACGTAGCCTTGTTGTATACAGGAAGTAGAGGTGGACGAAGCAGAGCTGTCTGTAGACGAAGCCGTCGTTGGTTCGATCGCCTCTGTCCAATCCGTCGACGTCATTGTCCCAGGTCACGGATCGGACGTGCCGGCTCAGGTTGTGTGCATTTAAATAATTTTTTATAATTCTGTTTACTACGCATTTAGACTTCGTAAAGAAATAAATCCGAAGTAATTAAGGATTAATTTTTGTCAGGTAATTTAATGAAAGTCATTTCATCTTTACAAAAGTTGTTTTTGTTTGTATGCGATATTGTTTCAAATAGAATCTAAAGTTGTGTTTGTTTTTATGCTATATTGTTTCAATTACAATCTAAAGTTGGTTTTATTTGTATACTATGCGATGTTGTTTCAAATACAATCTAATAAAACTTGCTAATATTTTTTTGAAGCTGTAATACTCTGTACGTACCCCAGTTTTAAATTTTCAGCATGCAATAGCCAAAAATCGAATAAAAAACATCAATTTGGGCACAAAATACAAGTTGCTTGAAAAGGGACAAGTGGCACAGCGTCACTGCTATAAAACACATTAACCTTTAAAACGTAACCTGGAGTGTAAACACAATCCAGACCCTTCTATTCCCTCTCCCCCTTCTCCCTATTTAATATTATCTACTGAGCTTTTAGGAATGCTTCTGGACACTTATGCAACAAACTCACAACAAAATATATTTGTAGTCGTAATACGTACCGTTGATCGGCTCTCTGTCCTGTGGATTCGGGTCGATTGACTTGGTGCATACTATTGCTGCAAGTGCTCCTTAAGCCTAGTGAGACACCTAATGTGAAAAATAAATTTTTAACTTGTACGACAAACTCTCAACGAAATATACTTGCCTTGCTGTGGCCTCGCCTATATTGCCACAGTTTCATAGTGGCCAGCGCCGGGACTAGAACCCAGATCTCTGAAACTTGCGACACATTGCCTTGATCACTAGACCACTGCAGTGTCTCGCTGTGATGTAGTGGATATCTGGTCGATCAATTTTGATGTTCATCGGATTTTAACCTAACATAGGATTTTAACCTAACATAGGATTTTAACTTACGCATTAACTTTATTAACTTCTTAAGTTATTAACCTATGCATCAGAGTAGAATTGAAATTTGTATCGCAATGCGTCATGCTTTTAAGGAGTACTTGCGGCAATAGTATGCACCATGTCAATCGACCTGAAGCCGCAGGAGGGAGCGCCAAGATCAACGGTGCACAAGTGTCGCTAGCTGATAACTACGGCGCCGGATAATTATTTATTTGGTCGACGTCGTGAAGGGCATCCAGCTGTAAAAACCCAGTTCTAGCAGTCCTCATCTGGGCGCAATACGTCCTACCTGTGTGAAGACACAGGCAAGATGCATTAACAGAATAGATAGCAAAAATGCGGTTTTATTGTTAGTTTAACGCGCAGTTTCTCTGGCCGAAGATGCAGCAGGGTTCTGCTCTCCTTGCAACTGCTGCTCACTCTTCCACCACCACACTCACCGAGGACGCTACCTCCCCCCGCTCGGCTGGAGTGGGAGCCGAGCCGACCCCCATTGCCCCCCCAGTGGCCCCGGCGGGGTTCTCACCCCCCGTGGGGGGCAGCACCCTCTCCCTCCCAGCTTCATCAGAGGGAATGCAGTCTTCGGAAGGAGTGCTGGGGGTAGAGACCTCGGGAACTTTCATGTCCTCCCCCGGGTTGGGGGGATCGGCTCAGCCCCCAGGGTCTTTCCTCTCACCCCCCACGCCTCACGTAGTCAATCAGGGTTTGCCGTCGGGGGGGGGGAAACCTTGAGATTGAACGGGGAGTAGGAGGGCATTTGTGGCCAGAGAGGAATGGCATGTGAGGCCCGGAAGTAGGGAGATTACCTCTCATCGATTTAAGCAGAAGGACGACATTTGATTGTGTTACTTGGATATAGGTGACACAATGTTTAATGCTGGATCTAGCGTGTTGTTGATCACATGCGAGAATACTGACGCAGTTATCGAGAATGAAATGACGTTTAGATATAGCGCTGTTGATAACGCGAGTACATGATGTTGTTTCGTTGGTCGTGCCATGCCTACCGGTCTGACTTTGGTGACGTCGCTAAGATTGCGTTTCTAACGACGTCGATTTCGGTTTGGAACGACTAATCATTTGGACATTGGTGGAGAGCTTGGTGATAATGCCTTGATCCACTCATCTTTGCGGTAGTAGCAACGCATTGGTATAGAAGCAAAATTTCTCAAATACATCAAACGTGAACCTGGACCGTTCACTTTGAATTTCAGGCTAGATTATTGCTCCACCAATGCTGTTCCTTTACCGGATTGGTCGCTTTGACGAATTGTTCCGTGACCTGGAGCGGACTTTTTACTGAATTTAATTTGAATTTTTTTCTATTGAAACGGACAAATGCTGTACATTTAGTCTTTCTATCGAAGCGGTTATCGTTTGAAGCGCGGACTTTATTTATAGCTAGCTGGAATTGTCAAGTGTGTGTTGTGGCATACCGTGGCCCTGCTAGCTGTTGTCTAAAAGTTTGACTGACTACTGTACATGTAGATAGCGCTTTCAACTTGTTCTCTGTTCTTTTTTAAGCGGTTATTCATACATGTTCTTGATATCGGCGCGTGGGCCACTTCGCTGTTTTGCGCCAGCGCGTGCGCTCCGAATGCGCGTACTATTTGATAGGATGCATGAACATTCTTTTCTTATTTTTATTTTGGTAGATTTGTTTCCTGCGTTTTGGAATATTGCAAATTACAAAGTATCCGCGAATATTGACTACGCGTACATTTTTCGGATCTTTCGAGGTGGCGTCCGAAATTTTATTCCGACGAGCGCGTTTAGAGTTCAATTGAATGGTTTTTGTTGAAGTCTGAATTCGGCGTTCATTATCGTAACAATTGTTTATAGCGCTGCAATTTCTTGACTAAATAAAGTAAAAAATGTGCAGATAATAATATCGAATAATATGATATGTGGATAACAATTAAGATATGTTTGGTTTCGCTGGTTGATTTATCAAAGATTCATGATGCGTTATCCGAATAAACCGTGCACTTCAGCATGGCTGTTAAACGCACAAGTGTCGCTAACTGTTGGCCCCTTGCTGGATAATTATTTGGTTGGTGTCAGGAAGGGCACACGACCTAAAAAACCTCCAGCAGTCCTTATCGGGGCGCTGAACGTCTAATCCGTGTGAAAACATGAACATTAATGCAAATAGACGACAAAAAAGGCGGTTAGTTCGTATTATTCTAGGAATTTTTGCTACTAACCGTTGACTGTTGAGTGACGCTTATTACTTCAAGTGATCGCATAATAGCCTTTAGGCTGAGAGGTAGAGCCACTATAGTATCGTCACAGCTTGTACAGCTAATTTTGCCATTTCAGTTCTGTGTAAGACTGCTGTGGCTCGTTTACTGTAGGACATGAAATTTTTTCTGCGTGTTATTTTGGCGGTTTTGTCTCTCTTTGCTGAAGTTAATTTTTTAGCAAAAAAACGCGAAAATAACACGAGCAAAATTTCCGTGTTTTTCAGTATCCACCGCAAATACCATTGGATTACTGTCAGAGGTGTGTCGAGACTAACTAGAGGCGCATAGGACTGCAAGCGCGTGGAACACAAAAGGAAGATTGACAGCTGCTCGCGATGAACGCATTTAGTTGCTATTGGTTGGCGAAATTAGCTTAACGTCGTATGATCGATAGACAAGGCTAAGGATAATAGATAACATGTACCGTATGCCGTCTTCAATCCCTTCATGTGATACTGGGCCACTTATGGGCCAGTTGTTAAAATGTGCCAGATCGGCCCGGATCATAGATCCGGCGCGTCCTTGATTGTCCATAAATGCGATCCAGCACCTTGAAGTGTCCAGAAGATGAGTGCGATTCGGGGCGCCTTTGAAATTATTTTCATCGGATTCTGCATCTCCCTCCGCTCGCAATGTTAAATTTTCATAGAATAGCACCACCTGAGTTGAAGCTTCCAAACGAAAATTAGGGGCTCTCAAGACCATCAGAGAGCCAGCGCCAACCCTTTTACACTTTAAGCACTGTGCTGTACAATATTCTTGTTTTTATACCTTTGCTCTGTTCAAGCCGAACAGCCGTGACGCCTCCAGTTAGTAATCACACTGGTCTAACTGTATATAGCAGACCGGAATAGTATTTCGGAGCCTGTACATTTTGGTTTGATCGAATGGTTTTTGCAATGCGTTTGATAGCTGCCCGAGTCATGCTGCATGGTCCCTAGCTTAAGTTACGACGTAGTGACTATTTCAGCACTGGTCACCAGCGTAATGCTATAACATTGTAATTAGCACAAACAAGTTGGATCACACCTGCCGATTTTACAAAAGTTCTTATAAATTGCTCTGACGTATGCGCTTTCCGCCCTCCGCGCTGTGAAATAAACGGGTATTGGAAAATTTTTGATCATTTTATCACCTGGATATTTATGCAGTTGTGTAACGCGACTCTAAATTTGTGCGCGCGTCCATTGCGCACTCAGGGGCGTCGATCCGTTTCTAAAAACGGGGGTGCCAGGTCCCCCACTTCGTGCGAAGTTAATTTTTTAGGCAGACAACGACAACTGTACGCAGTTATTATTTCCGTTAGACTATGGTCCTAATCGATTAGCCTCTATAAATAGTGAAATGCGTATTGTTGCATTGCATAGATATATTATTTATTATCCGGAGCCCTTTGGAATTTTGGCATGTCAACGTTATGTTATTTCAACTTTGAACTTGAATGGAAAGTGGACACCTTGTATCTCATACTTTGTGTTGTCTCATTTGATTGATAATAATTCAAACTAGTAAGGCGAGTTATTTATTTAAATACTTTAAGGAAAACAAAGACGATGCGATAACAAAAACACGATAATTTTTCTGAATTGTTCAGTAAAATAAACAATATTGTATAATGTATATTGTTCATTAAAATAAACTATGAAATATACTAAACATTAGTGTTTGTCAAAAGTGCGGAGTACTATAAAGGCTCAGGGCTCGATTCATACGCATGTGAATGCATTAAAAAAAGTGATGCATTATATGAACCAAAAATAGTAAATTGCTTAGAAGAGTTAATCAAAAAGAATTTAAGTGACTATAAACCTTTTTTTCAGAGTTTTGGTGTCTGAGTAAACTTACAGACTCATGTATGTATGATTAACAGTGATGCCATTGGACCTGAACGGAATATCCTCAGATTTTATGAATTTTCCCTTCAAATATCCCCAGAATGCCCAATTGTCCCAAAATTGAAAAAATGTGAACGTTAAATACCAGTACGGATATTAGAGAAGCATTTTTTAATCCTCAAAATTTTGTAAAAATTGTGAGAATAGTCTGTATTTGCCTATTTATAGTGTGGAATAAAGACGGAACAAGCAACGAAGATTATGCATTGAGCTATAAACACAAATTTAAAAATAACTTTTACAACTGCAGCGCATTTAAATAATTTCTACTTGAAACCATCGATAACGACAAAGTGCTTATCACGCCACAGCAATTAATCTGAAACAATGAATTGTGTGTAAAAATGGCTATCACGTTCAAATATAGATAGTGCATGTAATAGTGCACTCTAATTTCATGTCTACAAAACTTAAGTGTGACAGATATCAAATTATCACAATCAGAAGTAACGCAAGCCATATATACTACAGTGAATTACTTGCACTTGTACATAGAGAGGGGATATAATTCATTATCGATGAAACTTCTAGCGGCATTTAAAAATACATGTTCAAAGCGACAGCACAATAGCTAATCAAGCCTAAATCCAAGGTTTTTATACAACAACTTCACCTGCATATTTTCATGCCAAATCAAACGCTAAATCTAAGCATTTTGAAAGCTTAACATTTTGGTATAAATTGCAAAGAAAACAAAACAACCGCAAGAAAGGGGAAGCGAAGGTTAATTCAAAGCTCACCTAGTTCAAAACCAATTTTCTTATTTTCATATTTACAAATGCATATTTGGCTGCAAAGATTTTTACTTTTTTATTTATTTATTTTGACATTTTTACTTATTGTCATTTTCATATTTCAACAAATGATAAATTTCACATTTACAGTCGCACAAAGCCACCATACTGTCACGCTTGAAATAGCCCAATCCAGAGAAAATTTCAGACATTTCTTTACACAATAAATGCAAACGGCAGGCGTCAATACAATACAGACCGGCACCGCGCACAAAAAGAACAATGAGAGAAAATGCATGGTGAAGGAACTTGAACGCAGTGATACCATCACACCAAATAGAAATATCTCTAGATTCTGGGTGTGTCGGCCAAAAATATTTCTAGATTGCATTTTTTGACAAAAATATCCCAAAATCAGAGTTAAAAATCAGATCCCTCAATCACTGAAATATCCCTAAATCTAGTGATATATCCAAAGGGATGGCATCACTGCTTGAACATCAACTAAAAAACTGACAACACAAATTATTGGAAAGAAGCTGCAATTGCATTACAAACTTATTATTGGGTAATCCTTTCGATCACGCATCAGTATAGGGAAATTTCACAGAGACCCGTATTTGAGACGTGTGAGACCCTATAATGAACTAATTGACGCTAGCAACAGCACGCGAATCCAAAGTTTCCCTTGGTATTGCGCGATCGAAAGGAATGCCCATTACAGTATTTGCATAATCAGTAACCTCTAGCAATTAGTGCGCTCTTCAATTCTGCTTTCAACAACGGGGTGCCCAAAGTCAGCAGCCTTCGTGATTCGCTACCCTTTATGCAATTCGATAGACAATATAAATATCCGGCACACTATAGGTGGATTGAATCCATTAACATAATAAAAAATGGACGTTAACCAGGCCGTTAGACCATCCGATGCGCGATCGACTAAATTTGAGAGCTATGACGTCACGACCAATCATGAACCCACCTGAGCAGTATGCGGTTCAATCACAATCCGACAGTGTGAGTGCTTTTACCGGCCACATCAGCCAATCCAAATGCAAATTTATGATGTCATAGGCGGCAAATCGCCTTTGAAGTTGACAACACTATTTAAATTTCACGTAGGGTCCATCCTTAATATTATCAAAGATTGAATCTCACATGAAACGGAAGGAAGTGAATAATAGCATCATTGCAGTTTGGATCCGAAGGCCACGCATTGATCAACAAGTAGCAATAACATGCAATTTACAAACTGTAGAATTGCATTATTTAAACACAACTCTCATCCTCAACTCTCATCTCTCATCCTCAACTCTCATCTCTCATCCTCAACTCTCATCTTCAATTCTCATCTCTCATCGTCAATTCTCATCTCTCATCCTCAACTTCCATCCTCAACTCTCATCCTCAACTCTCAACTCTCATCCTCAACTCTCAACTCTCATCCTCAAATATCACCTCTCATCCTTAACTGTCATTCTCAACTCTCATCTCTCATCCTCAACTCTCATCCTCAACTCTCAACTCTCATCCTCAACTCTCCAAATCCAGCGAAATGAAAGCAACAATTTTAAAACTTTGTTAAATCACTTAAATTACTGTATTTATTTTAAAGTAGTTTGTGAACTTCGGGTCAGGGTCACAACGACGCTCATCAACACAACATTTAACTGAATAGTAGCGATAGCGATTATTGATTGATTGATTGATTGAAGGTCAATATCATCGTTCGAGGATAGCATCAATCTCTCTCTTCTCATCATTCCACAAGTTGTTGTTTGCCACGAAGTCAACAAAGTCATTCAAGGAATGAAGCAGCACAGAGTTTACGTCAAGGCTCAGCTGTCTATGTTGAAGTCCACCTTCATCTGCTGCTGCAAAGAAAAACAACCTTCATTTTATCAGAAAGAATCGTAGCAGATAATTAAGCAAACAATTATTCATCAAAGGCAAATTGTACAGAAATTGTACAGGGTTTGTAACGAAAGCAACGGATGGCGACTGCCGCGAGATATTTGACAGATATCAAACACTTTTACTGCTTGTGTAACATGTCGTTTTTACATATCTAAATAATTTGCGGTCAAAATGACCCATTCAGTGTTTCTAGGTATATCAAATTGACAGTAGTTTTAACTCTCATATTTGGCTTAAGGTCTTGTTGCAAACAGACAACTAAAAGACCAAAATATAAGCAAAACAACTGTGTTTTTGTTGCTTATCCTAAAAACTAGAACCAAAAAACTAGTTTACAATAATGACAAATCACGTTACGTCTTTGGATCTAAAAATAATAATCGTAGTAACGTTGGCGCATTGTTGAAACTTGAAAGGCCCATCCGAAAACTATATAAATGAAAATGAACATAAATTCAAATTTATGATCAAACGCACACCAAACTTAAAAACAAGCCACCCAACTTCAAGATCATCCATTCCAGAAAGAAGCTCAAAATTTAACATAAATCAGCGACCTTCTCAAAAGGTCAACTATTCAGTTACCGCAAGCAATGCCGAAAAATGAAATTAAAAATCAATCGCCAAAAGAGCGAATTAAATACTACTAAATTACAGCAACAATATAAAAACAATTGAAACTCATCGCTTTTACGTGCGCGCGGTACAATGCCAAATAACAACGGCATATGTCGTTTAAAAGAATTTTTTAACTGACTTGGTCCAAGACCACACAGGGATCAAAAATATATTTTGTACTCTTCAAATCATGCAAAAGTTACAAAATCCCATTTATTTATCCCAGTGGATCATGGTTATGATGTTATGGTGTGCTTTATTATATATCTCAAGCATGCTATTGGGGATTAAAATACATTTTTAAAACGCATATTGTTGTTCTGAATATAGAAAAATTCAAATGAAATTTACTAATTTTTGAAATATATTTTAAAACTGGGTCACAACTTTCAAACCAATTTTTTTTTTTACTACGTTGTATAAATGGGTTTGTTAGTAATAAAAGAATCAGTGTTAATCTAGTTGTTACAGTTTTATGGTTAAATTACAATTGTTAGTGAAATCTTAACAAATTAATAAAACGCGATTGAACATGCAACGTACTTAAGCCCTATCAACTGAAGGATAGCGTTTTCGGACAGGGATCTTCTTCACTTTCAAGCTAATCTTTGCCGTGTAACATTTTCTCTCTTTGTTTTCAATAAATAAAATCGTGTCTCATTAATCCGCATCATAATATACGGCAGATGACGATACAGCTCAAATTAAATCACAGAATTTTAAAATGACTTGCCAATTTCTATACCGGCGCGTCAAAATGGCTGTTTGTTTTAAATTGTCCAAAAAGTCAACGGCTGCTCTTATACATTTTCTTCATTTTCTTTAAGAAATTTGAAAATTCTTAAACGATAGTTTGATTTCAAAATGGCGGCTTGATATAAAAATGGCTGCTATATTTAAAGATTTCTTCCATTGAATGGGATATACGACAACGCAGGGTTTGTTAACAAATGCTGATGTTCATAATTGATCGATATTAGTAAAACCGAAAATTCTATTATCCAGCGACGGCATACAAAAATCCGACACTACGACCGATCGTTCGCGTTCTACCTGATACGACACTACGTCTCGCTCGATGAAGTGGCCTCTAGAAATACCAACTGAAGAGAAAATATGACAAAGGTGATTTGCTACAATTAATGATTTAAAACAATCATTAGAAAATTATAAGCCTATCATATATATATCTCCCAAATGGTCCTAAATATCTTCATTTGTTACCAAGTAGGCTGACAAACCGCAGCCCAGTAAAAGCATACTGTACTGGGCTACGTATACAATACCATCGTACAAACGCATAGATAAACAGTTAACCAAGAATTTAATATAATAATTATATAACGCGTAGGCCGCGTTTTTCCATCTAGCGTTAAAATTTTAATTCGAGATTTATTCTGCACAAACCAATCATATTTCGCTGAATTAATCGTAGATCAAGCTTTCAGCGCGCTTATTGGGTGCGATGACGTCATGACCTCAGATTAAATTTTAACACTCGATGGAAAAACTCAGCCGTAGTCAATTAGTAACACATGCAGATAATCATACATCATCAATATCATCATCATACAAATGTGGATTAAAAAATAAATTTGAATAAATAAATATGGATATCTCTAGCAAATTGCGATAACCAACTGAACAAAAAAGAGCTAAGCAATTTTAAAATAAAAACTATGTCTTCAAGATACGCCCACCGGGCTGTCAGTAAAAATCCGTAAAATTGGAAAATATCGCATTAAAGGAACAAATCTCAATAAAAATTATTGGCGCTAGGCGACAATGATTTTCAACGAATCCATTGGGGTAAATGTTAAAAACCTTCACCATAATAACAAAACCGGGTCAATTCTGAAGACGATTTGTTAATTGACATTAGCTAATTAACTGATGCTAATTAACTTATGTTACTTAGCAGTAGCTGATCATCAGCCTGTGTCACGCATACCATGGGCACCATTGTTAGAAGAGGCGTCTGTTGTAAAGCAAAGTATTCAATTTTCACGTCATAAAGTCACGCATCTAGGCAATAGCAAGCACGTAGAACGCTACAGATAATAAAACATCTGCCATGATCAAACCACAATGAGTCATTTCAAGTCCACGGTGCAAAGATTGAGTTAGATTTGAGTTAACATTTGACAAGTTAGATTCACATTCATATTCACATTTTTGCTGTTGTCTGTCTGTTTTGACATTATAATGCTATCTGAATGTGAATATGAATGTGAATCTAACTTGTCAAACGTTAACTCAACTCTAACTGAATCGTAACACCGTGGACTTGAAATGACCTATTGTCCTCTTAAACCTGCGATTTAACGCTAGGTAAATTTATTTGTAAGTCGGACGTTCAGTACTTAAATTCAATAGCCTAACGCCATGAGATTTCTTCATTCGGTTCGAGCACGACGATGCAGTGTTTCTAATATAAATGACTAGATTTCTCTCATATACATTATTAAACGTTTTAAAACTAACATTTCCTAAGACATGTTCGTGAATAAGGTTTTCTTTCACACGTTTGACACCCGCATTAGTACCGGATACTATCTTCCATTCGCCAGTTGGACAAACACAGTGTAACAACATTCACTTACACAACTACAAACACACGCGCGTTTTGTGGCCGCATTCCCCGCTTACGCAGGGGTAGGCCATTTACAGTCGCGGACACCCGCCCTCCACTTTATCCTATCCGTCGCATCCTCACGTCTTAATCCTCTAGCTTTCATATCTTCCCTGTCTAGCTTTTAACGTCCTTTCCGGTCTCCCTACACGTCTTTTTCCATCTATCTCATTATCCGTACATTTCCGCACCCAATCATTCACTTCCTTCCTCAAAACGTGCCCCAACCATCTCAGTCGGTTTCTTACATAACAACTACAATGATGCAAAAAAGCTAAAAAGCTCGAGACCTGTGCAGTGGCAACGACGTTGGCCTGGGGGGCGGAGATGAGGCTGAGACTGGAGGGGAGGGGGCGGGGGGTCAGTCCCCCCTCCGCCGCCATCTCTTCGGCGTCGTTGAGCACGCACTCAGTGTCAGAGTCGTCATCCCCCCGTGCAATCCCGTCCCCCCGTGTCCCATTCACCTGACACATAACAACAGTACGTAAGCTTGGTGGCTCAGCGATATGTTTGTCGCCAGCAACTCTGGCGATCTGGGTTCAAAATCCGGCGTTCCTTGTTGAGACATTGGTTTCTCAGGCTTGCACAGTCCTAAAGCCGAAGAGGACTTTAAATGGAGACCGGTGCATTTGTGAATCAGAAATGCCCAATTCGGGTAAAAAAATTACGAAAGTACAACATTCCAATCAGCATTAGGACAGGTTCAAATTTAACCGTGAATTGGCGAGAATTAACTCGACTTTGCAACATACAACATACTCCTGGGTTGTGTTAGGGGTTTTAATAGGGTTAGGGCTGCTTCAGGGCTAGCAAGTTCGGATTAGCGCTGCATTAGGGTTCGGATTAGGTTAGAGTTCGAGTTTGGTTAGGCCTGCTTCTTCACTTTTGTTAAGAACGTTTGTGTTTTAGTGAACTCGTTAATTAAAGTTTTTTATTTAAATTTAAGTTTTGTTATATAAGTTCACTGTTCGTGTGCAAAACGATCTATTTATAGATCACTATTTATACATCGCTCCTCATACATTAGAACGATCCAAAGAATCAGGTTTCTTCTCGCAGGCAGATGCAAGTTAATACCCGTACCCACCATTGCGAGTTAACCTCGAGTTGGTCAATCCGCGAGTTGAAAGTGACCGTTGTCAATCTTCTATGCCTAGCGTGACGTCACTCAATCCGCCAACTGAGTCAACTCGAGGTTAACTCGTAATGGTGGGTACGAATATAAGTGTCTCACCATCGCAAGTTGTTCGGTGGAAGTGAGGAGGCGGCCCAAAGGCAGGCAGCACTGAGGCAGGGTTTCTGTCAGCGGCGGCCGTACATGGGTCAGCAGCGGCTTGACGAACCTGCACATCAAATTGGACAGTTTCATCGATTCACGCCATTTTATCTATTGCTTATTTTTAATTTGCAAGAAAAAAGTGTTTAAATTAATTGAATGGTTGTCTCCTACTCTTTGTAGACTGAATGAATGGCTACAAAATAAATTGTAGCAATTAAATACATCATTAAAATTCTTCATTAAATACATAGATTCCAAATTTTCTTTCTCTTCATATGGTGGTTTCATAGTTGATTAGGAAGGAGACCTAAACCAGAAATTGTAAATTCTAGCGCAGAAACAGATCAGCAAAAAAATTGCAGCATCATAAGATTACTGAAATGCTAATTTAAGAAATGAAAAAGAAACCATTTTAAAGTGAACAATTTACCTAGAGTCGATGCGGTACCAATATCTGACTAGGCGCGCCTTGTCGGCCAGCCGCGCTGAATCTGACACAGTGGGAGGCGTCTCCGTCTGCATACCACCATAAAACAATGAGCTTTAAGATCGTTTACATATAAAAATCAAAATAAAACAACAATCTTTAAACGTGTTCACGTATACACACCACAATAAAACAACATTCGGCCAAAAATTTTCCGTCTACACTCCAATGAAGTAACATACCACTACAAGGAGAATCACTGGTATAATTCAGCTGCCTTTGTTAATATAACTAGCAGCCCCTACCCGTGCCCCGCGAACCCTATTCCCGTAGCCCATAAAACCCGTAGCCCTTCTTCTGAAACCCGAAAGACCCGCAGCCGTTCCTGGGCTAATGGTCGAAAACAAACTTTCAATGGCGAGGCCTAAATGCATAAGCTTAGCTAAAGATCCTCGCGACGTCAGAATCACTATGAAGCGCCAATGAGAGCTTACATACAGAAAGTTCAGCAAACACAAAGCAAAAACATACAAAAAAATGTAATTACATTCAATAAAGATTACACATGTGATGAGTCAAAAACAATGTTTAAATTTTTTAAACGGAACAAGAAATCTAATAAAGTGACAAAGAATTTTAAGTAAAAAGGAGCATCACTGTGGTTTCACTATATTGTTGAATAGTACCTATGGCTAATTTCTTCCTCAACATTTTTAAAACAAGCCATTTCATAATTTCATCACCACTGGTCCACTTTATCATCTAATAATAAATTACATTCAGTGCGAAAACAGAACGAAAATGCATGGTAATGAAAGTGTTACATAATAGCAGAGTGTACCATTTAAAACTATTAGCATTGCGCAACCACTACTTAACGAAGTGTTCATATTAAGTGTAATCAGCAAATAAAAATTGTTTCTTAATAGCGCGGTGTAGCCATTACTCAAAACGGAGTCAAACAAAATCACAGCAAAATCACTCATTAACGCATGGCTTCAAAAAAGCAGAGTGTGTCTGGTGCTTTGCTCAGGGTTTCAAATAATCGCAGTGTGACCGACGCTTAGTATATGGTCTTAATAAAGGGCCGCGCACGTTAGCTGAATACACATAGCTGTTCCCTCCACCGCTATTCAGAGACGTTCGAACTTCAATGGATTCATATGCTGGATGCTGTAAAAATTACAATAATGGAGTCAAAACAATTCCCAACATCTTCTTCTGTCTTTAAACTAAGGGACCGTGTGTAACGAAGACTATTGCAGTCCAGTTCTGTGTAAGAGAGCCACCAGAGCCACTCCTTCTTTAGTCGATTTTTACGACTCGCCCGAGGAGCTCTGGGCTGCAAGTCCATTCTTTATTCCCTGACTTGCTGGGGTACACACAATTCTTA
>JAQIWG010004677.1:0-15626 GCA_034695025.1 Chamaedrilus cognettii | reverse complement strand
GTATACAGTCCAAAAATTAGACTGTATGGGCTTTCGTTTGAGAAATGTTCGTCAGCACACCCCTCTCCCCCTCCCCCTCCCCCCCGCGTCATGAGCTTCATGGGCGTCCACCATCTCGCTGCCCAGGGGCGCCCACAGAGGTAAATCCGGCCCTGGTGGGGCTAGCTCATTATTTTGTCATCCTCTTCACTCTTCAGCCCCTTATTTATTTTGTCTTCCTCTTCAGCTCCTCATTAGAGCAGCACAATGTCATGCAACAATCGCCCAACAACACAAAAATATGTAGAGTTCAATGCAGGCCACTATGGGCCCATGACAAAGACTAAACACCCCACATCAAAACAAACATAGTCAAACTTTTATTAGATACAATTTGATTTAATTACAAAACAGATGACTTCAGGAAGCCGTAGTACCTGCGCTACGCTACGCCCCTGAAGGCCGGGGAACAAAAAATTGGCCTGCAGCCCAAAGCTCCCCGGGCGAGTCGTAAAAGGCGACGTTAAAAAAGGGGAGCGGTTCTGTGCGGGCTCCCTTGCACAGAACCGGACTGTATTACAGTCTTTGTGCTACACACGGTCTCTAAACGACAAAAAACAGCAAGTACCTTCGCTGCTAGCCTGTGGCCTGAGTGATAGTCATGAATAAGTGCTTCTGCAATTCTTTGCGGTCACGCACGGACAAATTCTGCACCAGTTTTAAGACCGGCAACTTTATAGTGCTGAAATTTTGTGCGAATCACTCAAACGTGTTCCACACACTACTTACTACACGGTAGCTCAGACATTAGTAGAGCAGTGCCGCTAGTTAATATGAATTATTGATCTGACGAACCTGATATCAGGAAATCTAGACTGTAGGGTTATCAATTAAATAACCACCTATAATTAATGAATCTATAAATGCAAGTACCTGGAAAATAGGAGGTAAAATTTGTCATTGCATACAATGCACAAGAAATATGACAGAACATCCAACAACAATTCCCGACAGATGTTAAGATTCTATTTACACAGGCATGTAGACAGGTGCTGCCCTCCTGGCATTAATTGATCGGCTAAAGTTCAACACAGATCTTACCGGCATTACCAAACAACCAGTTCAACTAAGTGTCTCTTTCCACGGTGCATATTTTGCATGCATGCAACCATGTTAAAAAAATTACAATGTAAAATGTCCTTAACTAAATGTCCTTAACTTTCATGCAAGCCGTGCACGCAACCCAGTCAAGGAACAAGAAGTGCATGATATTCAGTTGGAGAAAATCATTGTCATGACAACGGACAATTTACAGTATAATTTTCTTAACATGGTTGCAGGCTAAATTGGATACAAAATATGCTTCATGGAAAGGAGGCTAAAGGCATTGATGCCCCTGCGGATCGATAGAGACGCTAAATTACGGAATTATCGGCCACCACACACTGTATACTTTAATGCAAACGCAATAGGCAATGTACCTATTGCATTTGCATTAAAGGATATAGTGTGTAGTGGCCGATAATTCCGTAATTCAGCGTCTCTATCAATCCGCTTGGCTTGCTGACTAAGCAAGCTCAGCGCTGACGCTCAGCGCTTGCTAACTACAGTTTGGCTGAGCTCACTGTGCTCAAGCGCTTGCTAACTTCACACGCCGTGTGATCGAGTTGACTGACCAATCAGCGCGCTTTAACCATCTCAAACGAAGATTTAATCATGCAAATGCGCGTTGATTAATCAGGGCTATAGCCTGATCTCGATCTAGCTTAGTCTCGATCTTAATATGTGTTCATGCACATATCATTCAACACAGATATGCGTAAAAGGGAAGCATTCTTTCAAAACTTCAGGAGAATTCCAATCATGCTCTAATATCTTTGTCACCTGAAGCAAACATTAGTCGCTGTTTTCCTCTCACACGCACAGTTCAAGAAATCACTGTATATCAGCATTGAAGGAATCACAAAACAATCTTCAACCATGTATTTATTCCACTCAGAGGTCTATTCACGAATGCATCTTAGGCAAAATTCTTCCATTAACAGTTCCACAATAAAATCCTTGGAAAATCACATCGTTCGTTACTTGAAATTCTGCAGAATGACTCACAAACTGAACTTATCACGTCCAGATAAATATCTTAAATGCGGGAAAAGATTTGGGATTTTAAAAATGCGAGATGGGAAGGTAACTTAGGACAATCATAGCAATTAGGCCACTCACGAACGAGTCCTTCTCTTCGTATTATTACCAGCATATTTCATAACCCACCAAATTGGTCCATTGCATTAGCTATGTTAAACAACATTCCTCATCACACATAAACAGATTAACAATAAGTAACTATCAAACAAACAAAATAACTTCAATTGCTTCGTAGACAAAAGCGCATGCAATTGATAACAAACTCCGCATTAACTAACAAACAACTTAATATTAACGACAATTGAAACAAATTCACACAGATGAATCCCGGTTGACAAATATACGATCTAATCCAGCGTAACACCACTTGTTGCTTACTTCACTAAGGCCAGGTTTTCCCATCAAGTGTTATAATTTTAATCCGAGATTTATTCTGCAAAAACCAATATCACATGGCGCTAAATTAACCATAGATCAAGCATTCAGCGCGCTCATTGGGTGTGATGACGTCATGACCTCGGATTTAATTTTAACACGTGATGGAAAAACTCAGCCTAAAGGTAGAGTTACATTATGTCTTCATCGTCGGAATCCGAACCATCTTCCGAGCACGCATGTTCCCAGAAAACGTTTCGGAAACACGCGAGATCCAAATACAGCGGCAATGAAGACTCAAAAATCGTACACTAGATGGTACTAAATCGTACACCCAGCTGTCTTTCAAGGAACTACCCTTAACCATTCATGAACAACCATATCTTTCCCTGAAAGATGCTGCAAGCATCATCTTACGGGAAGATGCTCCAAGGAACGCCGACGTTCGGAACACGCCGACGATCAAGACGCGAAATTCGCGTCTTGATCATTACATAAAATCTAACAGTACATTAAATCTTTATTGTTGGATTTGTACCCATCTTCCGGGAAAATGTGACAAAGAATATGTAATGCAAATCTGCCTTTAGTCTGATTTTACTTATCTTGGTCCCATAGCTCTACTCCCATTGTCTGTACTCCCCCTAAACCTGGTCGGGATAATTGAGGTTGTTGGTGTCGAGGAAGGCCGTCAGCAGACGCGTGATGGCGCCGAGGGCCGCCGAGTGGTCGGCCATGTCGGTGTGAAGGGACCGCGCAAACATCGGGTGCGATACGTGCGAAGCGTCAGCGGCGAGCACCTGGAACAGTTCCTGTTTGGACGGAGCTGACTTGACCGCCATCTGGGGAATGAGAAAATGATGGCATCACAATTGTAGGCTGCATCAACATTTTTCGGTTTCCATTTCGTGCAGGCTGCACAATGCACATGTTTGTAAAAAATATTTCGCTCTGCCATTTGGCGAAATCCATGACAAATCCTATGGCTGTGTATTTTTTAGTCGATAAATCTATGTGGCATGCATTTCAGTTCAACATAGGCAAACTTTCAACATAATTATTAAGCGTTGTTTTTGAAAAGTTCAAGACCTTGTGTAGTAAAAAGATTATTGCAGTATGGTTCAGTGCTTCGGGGCCAGGCAAAGAACCGCACCCTCTTATTTAGTCGTCTTTTACACCTCGCCCGGGAAGCGCTGGACTGCAAATCAATTCTTTATTCCTCAGCTTGCCTGAGGTACCTTAGCGTAGTGACTGTGCACTACCTTCATTCACAGCTTACTTGCATTATTGTCAGCCTATTGCCTGGTGTATGGTCTGCAATATAGCTATTATAAGTCTGTAAAAAAATCAAGAAATTTTCAAAAGGTCTTGGAAGTTTTGATACGCAAATTTGCGCTCCAAAAAAATTAGAATTCTAATAACTTTGAAGCACATATAGCTAAATCATTAACGATCGTGAATCAAATAATGCAGAAACGAGTAGATGAAAGTACGCACAGCGAAGGCGCTGCGGATAACCCATCCGTGGTAGTCCCTCAGAGTGCGCGCGTACGCGTCGTTTGCAACCGTGAACACATCCTCTGCGCCGCGTAGAAATTCCTCCATGATCGCGCGCATGAACTCCAGCGTCCTACGAGTCACTCGCACTATTTAATTTTTTTTTTATTCAAACAACACAGCAAACGGAATACAATTCTACAAGGAGCATCGAGCTGAAATAAAATTATAAGACTAGACCAAAATGGCAGGGCCGATGTAAAATATTGAAGTATTTGCTTAACAACAATGACAATCGAAATTTAACTTGCCAACAACTACAAACTAAACTTCGCAAGTACTGGCTTAATAACTACAGCCAATTTAACAGGTACTTGCTAAACAAACTACAATTAAAAACTTAACAAGTACTTGCTTAACAACTACAATCTAGACTTGACAAATACTTGCTTAACAAAGTTCTACAACCTAATCTTGAAAACAATTTCACCATATGAGAATGTCAATGTTGAATATTTTTTTAATGTGTAGCTATCTTACTGTTTCTACAATTTGTGCCACAATAAAGGCAGTCAAGTTCAACCCAGTCGAATATCTGCAAGATACTTTGAGATGTCCGCGAAGAAATCAAACTGATGAAAAGAAGTGCTCAGACCTGACGAGCCAGAGAATCGCCATGGTAGCTGAGCTGGACAAGTGACACTGGCCAGAGTTGAGCTCAAACGCCACAATGCTTTGAAGCGAGAGAAAACTTTCTGGAGAACCTATGTACTTCTGGTGAATTTTCTGCAGAGAGAAAACAAACTCAAGCGATGACAACTATAGATTAGGGCAGTAAATGACAGCTTGCTGATCCAATTTAGCCCCTGTTGGATATTTGAGTTAAAATGCATTTTGCGACTTTGGGACTTTCAGACTTTGGGACTCTGGGACTATGGAACTTTGGGACTTTGCGACCCCTAGTCCGATATTTTATTTTAAATGCATTAGTAAGATTGCGCTCTTTGAAGCCTTTTTATCATTTTCTTTACTATAATGCAGCAAAGCCAATGAGGCATTAAATCATTCACAACATATGAATATCTTTTATTCAATCAAAAGAGTAGAGAAAAACACATACACATGCACAAAAACAACATATCAAAAAGAAAAAGAAAACCTTATATAAGTGAACATATCACTTTTTTTGACTTTGACATATATCTTTTTTTTCTTTTTGACTTTGTTGACTACATCAACAATGTTAATTCAGTAGAAAGCTGTATCAGGTGTTAAATAATTTAAAGTCAATAACAACTTTGTGCTTCAATATAAACATGATATAAACATAAAAGATAAGCATTTCATCCACGTTGCCATCATTTATCCAAGTTGGCTGACAAAAACTCGCATGTATATAATGCATTCAAATAATATTGTTACTATCGGTGATGACGAAATATCTTACTTTGATATTTCCACCAATATCCAGCTTGGCAGGAATCAATGCATTTTGATTAAGTTTGTCTACAAATATAAAACGAAAACACGAATATACGGCGAACGAAATAAACAATACTTAATAATCAACGCATATTTTGTTACATACCATACAACGATCGGTCTCAAAAAAACTTCCAACGCATATAATAGCAACGTTTGGTGAAAGTTGTCAATCATTTTTAATATTAGCATTATAAAATACTTCGCGTTATGTTAGCCAGTTATGTTAGCCCTTCAATGGTCGTTTTCATCCTTGACTAGGCAAAATCGTAAGCAAAAAAAACGAACCACCAATATTAAATTACAGCTGGACTAAATGAAACGGAGAATGTTTCTTTCAAATTGCAATAGAAGAGAATTATAATTCGCCACAGGGTACAAAACGTAAGCTTACCGATGACTGAAGTCAATGCTCACCGAATATCGGAAGAATCGACCGGCAGGCATCGAGGAACGGAACGGTCGGAACTTCAAGCTCGTCGGTTAGTCGAACGTCGAGAAAACTAGACCACAGATCAGGCCAACTAGACCACAGATCAGGCCAACTAGACCACAGATCAGGCCAACTAGACCACAGATCAGGCCAACTAAACTTAATAACACATAATAAAAAGAACTACGAAGCCACGCGTTACAGGCCCTTCAGCAAAGCTGTTAAACACACAATTGCCGCCAGCAACCCAGCGCTAAATAATTATCTATTAGATTGGCATCTAAGAATCAGCCATAAAAACCCAGTCCTCACCAGGGTGCAAACGTCTGAACTCGTGTGAACACATTGACATCAACAGAACAGACGACAAAAAAGGTGGCCAGATTTTCAGTTAGTTACAGAAGGCAAAAGAGTTACAGATGGCAAAAGCAACAAAATCATCACGAAGCAACATTACCACTTCAAACACTACCTGCATGGCATGCTGCTGAAGAAAGTCGGCAGTCTCATCTCCACGCCCGCCCCCACACTGCCCCCCGCCCCCCGACCGCTCCCCCCCGCGCCCCCTCCCAGCGTGGCGGCCACCACCTCTTCCCTCGCCACCCTCTCGTCCACCAGCTCCCTCCACCCGTTCTGCTCGCCCACCAGGGGAGGCCAGGGCGCCCCCGCCCCCTCCCTGGGGGGCGCGGTAACCGGGGGTGTCGTGGCAGCCGAGGAGGGTCGAGAGCCGTTGGAGCCGGCATGGTCGGCTGTTTCTGAGCCGCTGCGCGAGACGGAGCGACGGGTGCGATTGTGCGCCGTGCGACCACTGGGAATGTATCTGCATGCAAACCATTGAACTAGTAATAAGAACTGGAAGCAGTGCGCTGTGGTTATAAAACAGATTTGAAGCTATGCCGCGCACATCTCAGTGGCAGCTTCAAATCCGTTTCAGCGTCAATAGACGGCGAGTAATGTTCACTAAGTAATGCGATAAAAACTCCATTCAATCAGACACGCAAAAATCCAACACCGCTGTCGTTTGATAAATTAAATTAAAATCAAATCCGAAGGAAGTGATAGCCTAACGCAATTCGATAAACGAACAAGGACTGTTTTGATTAAAACATAGGATACATGCTTTCTGCAACTAACATTCAAATGTAAGCTAGCTAACATTCTAATATTAGTTAGCTACGAAATCAAATGCAGCTAACTAGCTTCTACGAAAGCTGCATAGTATAATAATTCATATAACAACAGTCATAGCCTAATTTCACTAAATAGTATGCCATGTTGGCTGGATAATGTACAGTAACTGTCGATGTAATCTTGCAAAAAGTGACAAACACTTGCACTACAACTCACTTTTTTCAAAGCAAATACCTGTAGCGACTACGAAGCAAGAAGAATCATAAATGCAATCTATTACATGATGAATCCGTAATCAGCAACGGACAAACCAAGTTAACCAATAACCCAATAACCCAAGTATAACCAATAACCCAAGTTAACCAATAACCCAATAACCCAAGTTAACCACTAACCAAAGTTAACCACTAACCCAATAACCCAAGTTAACCACTAACCCAATAACCCAAGTTAACCAATAACCCATGTTATCATCTTATTAGAACTTTTGCACAAATATAAAATCATTGACACATAAACTTCATGTTACGCCACAGAGCTACAAGCCTAGAATGCGCATGCATTAGCTGCACAATATCGCAGACAGAAACATTTTTTGCTAAAAACGGATGTTAATTTGTATTATGGGTAATAGTTGTTAATTATTGTGATTGGATGTGAAAGGGTCATGACCCTGTCAGTCAATTGCAGAGGGTTGGTAATTGGTTTGGCCCGCGGGCAAAGTCCCTCCCCCTTCATCCCCATACGTCCTTCAAGCTATGCGCTGTAGTGAGGGGCCTTGGTTATGCATTCAGCTAAGCATAGTCATTCTTTGTTCTAAACAACGACAAAGTCTAACAAAACAAGGAACCATTTGCAGAGACAAAAAAAAATGTCAAAATCTATCAAAAATTATGTTATTCGTTAAGGGTCATGCCCAGAAAATATCAAAATACAGTTGCCTAGCGAGGCAGACTACTAAAAAGAAATACGCATCAGAGTGAAATAGTACCTGAACTCTAAACCCCGAGTTGAGGAAGGTGCAGACTACTGAAGTGCTTTTATTCATTACTGCCTCTCAAGAACTTGACTAGACTTGACTAGGACGCATGTTCAAATTATTTTCTCAAAGCATCAAAATCAGAATTTAACGCCCACAGTTCCGCGCTTAGAGTAATTTGTGTTCAAATTTCAATCAGTCAAAATTCCAAATCAGTTGAAATCATCGATGGTGGCTTGCATGAACGCGTGTTGAAAATTAAAAGCAAGAACCATAATTCCATATGGAGTTATGGCATTGACAATCAATCAATAGCCAGCCACGGAGATATCTTGATTTTGCGATCATTGATCCGACTACTGATTGGTAACAACTACAACTTATCCGCACATTGATTTCAGCACGCGTTCATGCAATCCAAATTAAGTAAGATCTGTTAAAAGGTATTGCATTTTGCATATATACATTAAACACGAAATAGCTCTAATTGTGCAAGAAAGAAATGTGCGATTGAGTATGAGAGCAGTATGTGAGCAATGCCATTCACGTTAAGTACATACCCGACCACTATATCGCTCGAGCTATGTCGTTGCGGACTTCTAACGCTGCTCAAATTTATTAATAAAATAGCAACGCATGCTCATTCAACTAGTAAACGTTAGCGGAACTGATATTACATAGTCTATTAATTAAAATTACCCGCGCAATCTGTTTCAATGTTGACTGGTATTTAAGGTGACAAATATTCATTTAACACACCTAACTACGTTATCGCGCAGCAAAAGCGAACGTAAATGTTAATCAAACTGTACTATAAATAACCAAATCGCCATAAAAGCAGCCAAACGCGTGTGTACTAAAAAAACAGCTGATCAAAAAACTCAAACACGCCGATAACTGGGAACAAATTTGACAAAAACAAACCAAAACTTTCAAACGCGCTATTTCAAACAAAGAAATTAATTAAACGAATCTACAAAATCATGACACATGTAGACAACACATAAATAATGAATTGCAGTGCGCATATGCATATAGCATATAGCATGACAAAAAATTAACCAACAACAAAAGCAAATAATAGACCGGCTGGCTTTGAATGAATCCCAGCATTTTGCAAATCAATTTTTAAACTGAAGAAGCATTAGTACTTAGCATCTTTAGTACTTAGCATCTTTAGTACTTAGCATCTTTAGTACTTAGCGATTTAGTATAGAGACTGAATAAGAACAGAAATCACTTATAAACTGATTTGCTGTGCATCTAAAATTACGGACCTATAGCGAATAGAATAGCAGAACTCCCTCACCCTTCTGTTATGTTTGACCTGTGCTGAGACGCGCTAGCCCACGGAATAGCCTAAAATTTAAAAAAATATTAATAGTACAAATCCAACCACCTGTTTGGATAAAATTGACTTTACCTGCAGCCCAGAGCTCCATGGACACGCCGTACAAAGTGCCCAAACAAGGAGGTGCAGTTCCCTGCCAGCATGGGATTATGAAACTTTGCCTTCGTTTATGATATCGCGCCAATACTAACCAAATTTAATTTTTGGTTCTAATATTAAGACCGTAGTCCAGACAACTTTTAGAAGTATTGAACCAAACTCTAACAACCATCCAATGACTGTAATGATTAAGATATCCAACTTATAGCAATAATTTAATCGTGAAAACTGTTTGATATGAATTTACTCGCAACAGATGAAGTAAAAGAAGAAGAGAGTATACACCTTAGAGATGGGTGACTTTTGCGCAGAAGGACTCGTGCCGGCTCCCCCGTCCACAAACTCAGAGAACAGCAAGGAGGACGAGGGAGCGCCGAGCTTGGCTTGAACCATCGTGACGCACTCGTCGAGTGTCGCGATGAACGTGTCACACGTCGCCGTCAGCAGCGTCGTCGCCTCGTCCAGTTGCTACACATTGCACAACGCTCCCAATTAATTTTATGGGTTGATTGCTTTAAAAAGAAACAGTTTGCAACAACAAATACATCAAATTTGCTCAAAATGTCAACAAAATCAAGCTTTGAAGAAGCGTTGTGGCCGAGTGGTCTAAGTCACGGAGCTCGGATTACGGGCTTTACAGCGCGTCGGTTCGAATTTCGTGCACCCTTGGCAAAGGTGGTCTAAGTTTGTCAGCCCTACAAATAATCATCCATTTGGGAGGAGTTCTGTAGTGAAGTTGAAGTTGAAAAGATAAACAAAAAATCTCTGTATGAGCTTATGCCCTCTTGACTATACTTGTAAACTACTTAAATTTCAACTACAGAGTGCGTCCAAAAAAAAAAATCCCCAGCGATATCGCGATAACTCAGTCAAAATTTAAAATATTGATTTCATATTTTTAGGGATTTGAGAGTAGATAATTTGCAACAAGACTGCAATATTTCATGCGAAAATATTTTTTATCTCAAATGTTATGACTGTTTTAGAAAAAAGTTTTAAAATTACGTTAACTAACGCTCTAACGCCTGGTTATTTTGCCTGTGGCTGGCCTGCACCTGTTTTAGCGTGCAGAGCATGTAAGAATAAACTACTTGAAGTGTCCTCGCCTTCAAACCTTGTCCTCAAAAGTTTTCAGTCTCAGTTTTCTCCTGCACAAGATTGGTCATTTTAGACCTGCCAACTTGCCGCGTTAACGAAACCATGCCTCCAGCGCTTGGGCCGCAGTGAGGTGCAGCACGTGAACATGGCCTACTGGGCTATCGGTATCTCAGGGGCACGACGTCATGAATATACATTCTAGCATGCATATAAGGATTAGTTAACATGAAATTCAGGACAAAAAACATTTTTATGAGCTTAATTTTGCTGCATACATTCTTTTTTTGGACTTAATTACGCTCGTTGAATGGATTTTTTAACTTTTTACGCAAACATTCGTAACTTTTGAACTAAAATATATTTTCAAATGAAATCTAGTAGTCTTTTTACAAATTTTCTCAGCTACAATCCTTGCAAATATGAAACAAAAATATTATTTTTTGACTGAGTTATCGCAATATCGCTAGGAGATTATTATTTTGTGACTCACTCAGTAGAAACTAAAAGAAAGATCCAGGATTTGATAGCTTCAAGAGATCGAATGCCAGAGTCCTGCCATGTGGCAGGTTAATGGAAGACAGCGACTTAAGAAAGCGATCGAAAGTCAGAAGAAGAATAGAAAGAACACTAATGATTGTAAGAAAGCGTAGGGCACCTGCAGGTTAGGTTCGGCAGGGTTCTGGACGGCACACTTGACGCTGTGGACTTGCTGCATGAGCAGATCACAGTAGAGACGAAGCTCCGACTTCTTCACCTTCATCCGATCATCATCTGACACAGCAACATTATGAACAACAAAGAACATCATCAAATATCAATAATTGAAGGGCTTAGAAGTTCATCAAAGTCCCAAAAACAGAGAGTAGAACTCATTTAAAGATTCCAAAGGTGTTATAAGCTTATTTATATTTCTAAACTTATATATCATAAGCTTACTGCAGTCATCTCAGGCTGCAGTGAAAAGTACTGGATTACTTGTCCAATTGCCACCAATTTTTAAATGTCATGGAGCGCTAAATTGCACGCAGTTTAGACAAGTTTTTGGCATAAACCACAATACTCGGCTTGAGCGACACACGCCCTAAGCCCCTCAATTATATATCAACTGGATTCTGTATGTCAAGTTGTCGGCATTCCGCGTCGCCTGTCAGCAACAAAGATATATTGACGCAAAGATGTATTAATAATGACACAACGCAAGGCTACAGCTAGAAGTAATATCTGAAAGTAGAGAATTTATAAAAAGAGCATTTCTGCATCATTCGATAAGCGTTGTGCCTGGTGACCATATAGCTTGCGATAGGCAGGGATAAGTTGAGTAGGAGCAGTACTCCAAAAGCAACGTTTTTTTGAAACTCTACTCGGAATTAGAAATGGGTAGGAGTAGCATGACTCGTAACAACGGACGATGGTGGAGTAGGCTTACTCTAGGCCTACTCCTTTTTTGAAAGATATAGGAGTGCGCTACTCATGTTATATAAAGCAGGTGTAACGCTACTCCTATTTTGTAAGGGCTAAACTAAACTCTGGCGATAGGGTGTGGATAGCCATAAGCCTGAGGTATATATCCAATTTGAACAACAACCAGAACCTGCAGCTGAGCCAAGCGTGGGTGAGCGGGGCAGTGCGGAGCGGGGATTGGTGCACGCCTTGGCCGAGCCAAGCGCGACGAGCCACTGCTGGCGCTCCTGGGGCCCGGCGGCGCGCACGTAAAAGTGAGCCTCGCCTGGGATGACAAGGTCCAGCCGAGTCGCGTCCGTCGAATGCACTGCGACGTGCAATGATTATTATTTTTTTCTTATTTACACAAATAGGCAAAAACGAATAATGAGACACAGAGGGCCTAGCAGCCTTGAATTTAACTTGCAGTTGTGAAAAATACATGTTTTTGGTGTGTTTTTTTTTGTAGTTAGTGTGTAGCACACAAGGACTGTATACAGTCCATTCTGTGCATGAAAGCCCACACAGAACTGCTCCCGCTTTTCTTTAGTCTTAAGCTACATTACTACAGTAGTGATGCACATATGTGATAAACAATATGTATGACAGTATGTACAAATTCAAATTTTTGCAAAATAAAGGATCGCAGAGATACAAAATTGTGGCCATAAAAAAGGGCTTAAACTTCACTTTGATTACATTATTCCGATCTACAATTTTTCAATATAGTCAGATGGAAATAAGTAGTTCAGCAATTATAAGGGCTAATGCCAATTTAATCCGACTGCAGTGAAGCTGACAGCGTGCTTACAAATCAAACTACAGCCACCCGTACCCGATATGTCGCAGACGGACATCTTGATCGAGCCCTTACATCCGACATTGACGTCCTCCCGAGATTCGTAGTAGGAGAGAATGCCATCGGCGAGCACAAACCATCGCAGCTGCCAGCCTATCAAATACGGGCAACCATGATCGGATAAAATTACAATCGAAATCGAGAACAAAGTGGTGAAAAAGCAGCACTATCAATGATGATGATGCGAATCATTCACTGAAGGTGTGAAATAAATATTGAAATATTTTCAAGTCATATAAACAAGAAATATTCACGCGCGAAACAAAATGGTAAAATATTTTCATGTCATGTACTATGTCCATAGCTTAAAACGTATTACACACTTTGAAATGGAGCTCTCTGAAAAATGTGATCCAACAAAACATTACACACCGCTGAAATAATTGGTCCATTTCCACAGCATTCCCTCCATGTTCATTTGTTCGACGGCGCTGATCAACTCATACTTCTGCTTACATGCTTCAGCTAGTTGAGCACTGCATTATCAAACAAGGCAGTTTGTAAGCAGCTAATTTAGTTCACAATTCCCTTCACTAGTCCAATGCTTCATGATGGGCTTCCTGGTTGCCTTTGATATTTTTGAGGACCGTGTGTAGTAAAACACAGACTATTACTGTCTTTAGTACTCGAGCCAAGCAAAAAACTGCTCCTCTCAAAGCTGCTCTGAGCAGCTCAGAGCAGCCTTAAGCTGCTCAGAGCAGCTCTGAGCTGCTGAACTGTGCTCAAGATGCTGAAGTATTAAACAGAAATGTATTCTGGGGAAATATTCACACAGCGAGATAGAGTAGTCTACATTCGAGTAGGAGTCGGCTACTCAGTATCAGATTCGCTTGAAAATTTACTGTACTGTGCACCCATATGGCTCTTGATTGACGATCTGTTCTGTCTGCCGCCAAGTGCACAAAGCGCCCAGTGTTAGTACATCAAGTTATCATTCACTCAAGCTGATCGAATAAGCGATAGTACGCCCGGGGGTGAGGCCGATCCCAATGCAAAAAAATCATAACATGGGTCTTTAAATATAACCATAACATCAGAACATCGCGACACATGCAAATTGAAATAACACTCAAGCGACAAATGTCATAGATTTTAGTCATGAGGATAAAATTTACTCTAACGCATAACATATAACGCACAGTGATAAAATTTGCCTATATTTAATAAATTAGGCGTTAAATCTAAAAAACCGACATAAATTTTGTAGATTTTGTAAATGTTGTTATCTACGTGTAACAGCGGAAGCATAGCGGAAGTAAACAAACATTACGTAATTATAATCCAGCGTGACCAGTCAATTTGTTGTAAGTTCTAAATTAATAACACTTATTAGACATAAGTGGAATTTGAAGAATACAAAGTCTTCCGAGTTGACATTGAAAACGTGAATTGCCAAAAAAGATGAAATAAATAAAGAATTAAAGTATTTTATGAATATCAGAAAATTGTGCAATATTGCTTTGTAGCTCACATACACCATCTATCATTCTGACAATGCAGTTTCTTCTAAATTGATTTGACGCGTAATGACCCCACTTGGGTCAATCTGAGACAAATCGATATTAACCGTAATTTACGCTTGCGTACGACCCCAGCGGCCAAGGCCACGCTGGCTGCACTGGCTCTGCTACATGTATCACGCTATATATGCTAGATATTATCAATTGCTATGCTATCACGCTAGTCATATGGCATGGCAACAATAATCGGCGCGTGCTACCTATATAGCAGCTGCATGTATCGCGCATGCTATAACATCATTGCGGCAGAGCAGCAGCAGCAGCAGCAGCACATCCGCTGCCGAACACTGATCGAGGAAGCAGAAAAATGGCTTCGAATTAGGGAACCGGCAGAGTGAAAACTGTTCATGAAAGGGTAAGCGCGATGATTATTGTTTTGTTGTCTGTTGTGATTTTGGAAGCAGGAATTAAGTAGAGACTTGGGGACGGTCCGAATGACTAAAACACCACATTTAATTTTTAGTAAAATTCCCAGGGAATGTGAAAAATGGGCACTATAGCCTAGGCTTAATTGAAATCGTTCGATCTACTGTACTCCACTGTCAATCACTAATATTTCTTGGCAGAAGTTTTACATAAATCTCAAATTTGGTTGACTGGACAGAAATTTTGATAAACAGGTATAATTAGGCCTATAGGTACTCAATAACCTACAGGAACGTTACAAGTTGGGCTCGTGATAGTGATTAGACCAACACGATAGGCACGTCATCGAAATTGTCCAGCTCCGCCTACAAAAGCCTAAGGGGAGAGGAGGACATCGCTTTCAGCCCTCCGCCCCCCTCCTGCTCCACTCGAAAATTGTCACCATTTCGTGCCGATGTGTCTCGAGAATAGGCGTATAGCTGGTTGCTGTTTGCAGTCGGCTGTAATCAACTGTACGAACGAAGCTCGCCGTTTAGCCACAGCGGCAACGTCGCCTCGGTGCGTGATAGCTGCAGACGCGAGCCGTCGAGCCGTGCCAAGCTTGACAGATAATTTCGTCCTCAACCGCAGCAGCCTGCTGCATGGGCGCAACCACGGTCTCAAGGATGGGGAGATCGGAGTCCAAACTCCCGAGCGGGCGGAGGGGGGGGGGGTGCTGACGGAAGCATTTCCTTTACAAAATCGACATCACTTCAACTCACGACGGAGAGGGCTTAAGGCTCCACTGCTCCCCCGCTCTAATCCTTTTTTATACAAGAACCCATAAACTTTTGGGATCTTCCCAAAAGTTGGGAAGGTCATCCCAAAAGTTG
>JAQIWG010004676.1:0-15626 GCA_034695025.1 Chamaedrilus cognettii | reverse complement strand
CAAGTGCGGTGACGGTGTGGAATGCGGGCATGTTGTCCAGGGGCACGATCGTGGACGTACTGGAGTATAACCCCCACCATGACCATGCTCATTGCTCATTAATCACGACCGACGGTCGTAGACGCGGAAAAGTTAGGGGGATAAAACCTCACCGAAATTGAAAAACCTTTTATTTTGACATAGTAAGTTTAGCAGGAAGGATTAAGCTTGATTGGGTGTAATTGTTAAACTCTTGGCTCTGTAAATCACTACGGTACTGTTAAACATGAAATTTTAGCTGCATGTTATTTTGACGGTTTTGCCGCTCGTAAATTTTTCTGCACTTAATTTATGCGTTTTAAATTTATGCGTTTTAAATTTATGCTCGATCTCAATAAATGCTACCTGTAAAGGAGAAAAGAGTTTACAACTTGGAGGAAAAACCTCCACCCCAAACTAGCAAGCTGCTTCAAAGTCATGTATATGAACCCGAAAAAATTTAATTTGTAGTTGCTAAGGTATTGAAAAAATTAATTTATTGTTGGCAAGGATATTAAAAAATTTAATTTGTAGCTACTATGGACCTAAAACCCATTCCTATGCATTCGTATTGTTACTGTAAAGGATCTCGAGTCGGCGCGCAAGGACGAGGCGTTTGCCGGGGTCTGCGTCTACCTACTCGACTACCCCGAGGAGCGCGCCGCTCCCGCCCCCCGGCCCTTCCCCCCCTGCGCACATTCCCGCTACGGCCCCACCGAGAAGGCCCTTGGCTACGCCCTCACTCCGCCCAGCGGGGGCTACGTCCTGCGAGCCGCGGGGGGGCGCGCGGAACTAAAATTTGGCCTACCCCCCGGAGACCGGGAGCTGGGCATGATGGCGAAGTTGAAGGGGGAAGGTTGGGAGGAGAAAACGCTGTCGCGCTACGTGATGCAGCGCACGCTCGAGCGAGGCGTCGTGTTCAGCGTCCTCGCGCCTGGAGCGGGGGAGTTCGGGCTGGAGGTCTACTGCAGGGACGTCAAGGTATGTATAGGGCGGGGTTATTAAATGATCCAAAGATGGTTGATTAAAACTTTGACAGTTTAACAGCGAATATCATGCAACAGATTGAAGGTAATTACAGTGGCTACATGGCTGCCAAATTTAATTTTTAACAGTTACGCTGCTGGCGCGGGGAAGTTCAGGCTCGAGGTCTAGGCTACTGTAGATACGTGATGGAAAAAACTGGGACCCCTTGAAACCCATAGTGCTGGAAGAAGTATAGCGTTGCCGGTATGTCATATATTTTTGACATATTGGCTCGAGGTCTACTGCCGGGACGTCACGGTATATTATACAATTACATTAGTGTACACTTATTTTTATTTCGGGCGCCACAGGCAGCGAGCGTTGTGTATCATTGAATTTCCCAGTGTGTTCTGGCGCGCTGATTGAACCCCTTCCTATCTTCCTTCAACACATGCCATGCAGAGAATGATCAAATTGTGTCGTGATGCATATAATTGTATATATGTATATAGTATACTGCGCTCACCCAGCTCCAGCAGTCCTCATCAGGGCACAAACGTCGAAACTTGTGTGACGACATGTGTATAGACGCGAAAAGGATGTTTATTTAGTTAGTATGCTGCACTTGTAACGCACCAAAATATGTGTGCACATGGAGATGGAAAAAACGCCATTTGCTTGAATCGTAAGTGCGGGCCTAAATAAACCTAAGAGTAATCAAATCTGTTTTTATTCTGATTAAGGTCGACGGAACGTCTCTGTTCCACGTCTACCAGTACCTCCTGCTTTGCGACGAGCCCCCCGGGGGCGCGGGAGCCGTCGAGCCTCTCCCCATCCTCACCCCTGGGTACCTCGGCCCCCAGGGCCGCTACGCGGAGCTGGGGCTCACCCCACACTCGCACGCTGACCCGTACATCGAGACGGCAAGGGGGGAGGTGGGGGTGACGTTTGTGCTGAGGCAGCCCCTGAGGATGTCGAGTCAGCTGATCTACGCATCACACGACGAGAATGTGGATAGGAGTGAGTACGTGCTGCAGCAGAGCGAGGCGGGGAGGGTCACCTTCCTCGCGCGACTCACCACGCCTGGCATCTACAAGCTGCAGGTTTGAGCTGCATTCTATTTTCTTTTTTTATTAATCGATATAAATTACGATACGATTCAATTTTCATTAAATCAGCATTCGTCTGACAAGGTCAGTTTCTTAATAAGAAGGACCGCATTTGCATGCAGGAGCTGTAAGCTGTTCATAGGGGAACCACCTACCCCTTGCAGGCCGGGGAACAAAGAATTGGCTTGCAGCCCAGAGCTTCCCAGGCGACTCGCAAAATGCAACTAAAGAAGGGGGTGCGGTTCTGTGTCGGCTCTCTTGCACAGAACCGGACGTATATAGCCTTTGTGTTACACACGGTCCCTAAACTATATAAAACAAAAGAAAATATCCCTAGATGAATATTTTAAAACTCTCACTACTACAACTACTACTACCAATTAGCCGGCACAATCCTCGTACAAGCTAGAAAAACCTCATACAAGCTAGAAAGCTTGTAGAGGGTTTGTGCCAGCAAATTGATTTCTCTATACTATTCGCCAATTCTTAACGGATCATGGTCATACTTGGCTGAGGAACAATGGATGGCAGGACGCAACACATGACGTTGACAGAATTCGTTTAATCGCCTCGGGGCAGCAGCGCACCTTCCGGATGACTTCCAAATGTTTGGATTCCAATGCCTGCTGGTTGGCCGGTAACTTCATTGTTTCCACGGCTTCTGGACGCCAAGGACTTTGCGCTGTGGCTTAACTGTTTCCAATGGCCAATGCTTTTTTGCGGGATTCCCCATAACGACGGTGTCGCATTTTCTGGGCTCTATAAAGCGGCGAAAAAGCCTGCTAACGATAGCGGTGCATAGCTGCTGTGACGTGGTTGGTATACGACGACCACAATTCGCTGTTCACATCAAAGAATTTTGATAACTATCGACCTATAGTGGCTATTATACGACTGTAGGCCTAATTATATGGGCAACAAGGAGGGAATTGATTGCAATGAGCAGGGCCGGCGTTAGGGCTCCGTAGCCGGGAGGCGCGGGGCCCACTGGCTCTGGAGGGCATTGGGGGCCCACTGGGGCTGACTGTGCCCCCATATGTTATATTATAAGCTATGTGTATGCCTTTAAGCCTGTAGGCCTACAGGAATACATGTAGCCTAGAATAATATAAGAATTATAAAAATTCTATTTCACACAGTAGTTTTGTGAAAAGTTTTGTTTTGGCACTTAATTTTTTTTTGTGTGTGGGAGGGGCCCTAGAGTATAAGGTTGTGAAAGTAGTACGTGGCAAGGTACTCCGTCAAGGTTTTGTACCAAAGTTGTATCTGTCAGTGCCGCTGCCCCCCCTCCGCTCGGCTGTGAGTCGTCAGTTCAAGACAGGATACGCAGGAGTTCCTAGTAAAAAAATTGATTTAGGATTAGCCCAAGACGGACTTTTTGGGGAAGAGTGGGTCCACTAGAGTATAAGGTTGCAAAATGCAATGCAAAAGTTTAGGGAGAAAATTTTGATCAACACCTCTTCTCCCCCCCCCTCCGGTCGTTTAGTACGGGAGGTATAAAAAGTTTGTGGTTAAAGAATTAAATTCAGGGGGCTCAAAATGGACTTTTCTGCGGGCCAGAGTACCCTAACGCGGCCCTGGCAATGAGGCAGCAAAATTATAGCGTAAACTATTAGGTAGGCAATTATAGGCTTTTATTGGTTGTCCAGATCAAAATTTCAGAATCAAACTGATTTCATTTAGTAGCAGAATAATTTAAAACAAATTCTGCATTACGCTGCCTCTGACTATTATTCCCTTTTTGTGTGCCGTCCAGCGTCGTCGTTTCTATAGATATAGATATCATCATATAGTAGTCCAAATTCTCTGATTTAAAAAAAAAATTGTCGATTTCGACGATTAGGCTTATACACAATATAATTTCCAGTACAAATTCAGGAAAAAAAATAGGCGAATAAATAATTTCTGTCAGCATGCCCCGCCTCCCCGGTCGTGAGTTCAGCACGGGAGAGTTCTTAGTGAAGAAAATGTTATTACAGCCAAGCTCAAGTAATTTTTCTGCTACAATTCTTAGTTGCAGTGCAAACAGGTTGCTTTTTTTGTCGATTAAAGTGGTCATTAGGCGAAGAAGTTAATTTCACTATACTGTTATGCTCCACAAATGTTTAGTGCTTAATTTTTTTGAGCTTTGTGTGTTTCTTAGTTATTAGTCTGCTAAAAGTCGTATTGTGTCCTTCCCGTCCGTGCTGCAGGTGTTTGCGCTGCCTGCCACCGACACGTCGGAGAGTCTCCCGGGGGTCTTCAAC
This sequence comes from Chamaedrilus cognettii, assembly GCA_034695025.1. Classification (NCBI taxonomy): domain Eukaryota; kingdom Metazoa; phylum Annelida; class Clitellata; order Enchytraeida; family Enchytraeidae; genus Chamaedrilus; species Chamaedrilus cognettii. Next base: position 11,287 of record JAQIWG010004676.1, on the reverse strand, counting down.
TACATCATCCGCTGCGGGGCGCCCGCCGTCCCCTACACTGCCCCCTTCCCCAAACAGTACGGACCCTGGAAGGACGGCTGCTTCCTCCACACGCCGCTCGACGGAAAGCTCGTCCCTCTCTCCGGGGGTCCGGGGGGCCCGCCCCTTGCCTTCAAGATCGACGTGCCGAAGACGAGTTCGGTAGCGGTAGTCGTGGGGAAGGACTGGTCGCAGCTGGCGCTGAGACCCTCGGGGTCGTGGGAGGGGGAGGTGGACCTGGACAAGCACTGGGGGGGAGGGGGCGAGAGCAAGGCAAAGGTGTGCGCCAAGTACGAGGAAGACAACTACAGCATCCTGCTCGAGTACAGTCTGTAGGGTACCGTCTGTATCTGTGGGGTAGAGTCTGTGAAGTACTGGAGAGGACCTTCTGTACACTGTGTAGTCAAGAGTGCAGTCTGTGAAGTACAGTTTGTAGAGTCTGTGGAATATACATTATACAGTCTGTTGAGTAGCTTGTTTAGGATGCACTCTGGGGGTACACTGTAGATTAGTCTGTGCAGTCTGTAGGGTACAGTTTGCATCTGTAGGATGCAGACTGTACAGTCTGTGGAGTGCAGTATGTATCTGCATGGTACAGTCTGTAGAATATAGTCTGTAACGGTAGGGTACAGTCTGTACAGATTCGTGAAGTACTGTCTGCGAAATACAATCTGTGCGTTACAGTCTGTGTGGTCTGTCTGCGGAGTACAGTCTGGGAAGTACTGCAGAGTATATTCCGCCCCCCGTCTGTATGATACACATTGTACAGTCTGTATTGCAGATTGCAAATTACGTATTAGAGATTGCAGATCAGGTCAATGGGCCTGACCCTCAAAAATGACATATTGGTAACACGCGAGGGCGCAAAACCTAGTTGCCATTTTTCAATAGCTATGCATGTGCTATGTCTAGTTTATGTTTTGATATGATGGCCTTTTCTAGATCACAGCTAAATGACCATGGCAGTAATTTTTGAAAATGATCGGCGCCTAATTTGAAATTCAAACAAAAATGGCTCTTAACTAATACTTTTGCAGAGATACAAAGAAGATAGATAGAAACAAAGATGTAGGCAACTATCAGAGCTTTCCAAAAAGAGAAGGAGCATGGCGTTAGTGGCAATGGTTCCAAAGATAGAGCCTTTTAATGTCCTCGGATTCCTGCGCATTTTCGTATTTCAACGATTTTCAAGAACAAATGATTCACAGCTCGATTTCTTGCAGAGATATAAAAAGAATTATAGGAGCAAAGTTGTAGACAAGGATCAGAGCTTTTCAAGAAGACAATGGTCATGCTGCTACTGGCTGTGATTCAAAAGATGCAGCTCTTGATGTCTGCATTGACGCAGAAGGCCAAATGACTATATTGTGTTCCCAAGCATTAAAAGCATCATCTGTTGTGACTATGCTACACCGCGTTGGCTTTCAGAGGGCCTGGTTGTGATAAGTTTGTTTGGTTGATGAGATTTGTCTGGTTGTGATTAGTTTGTTTGGTCGATGAGATTCGCCTGGTTGTGATCAGTTGTTTGGTCGATGAGATTTGTCTGGTTGTGATCAGTTTGTTGGTTGATGAGAGTCGTCTGGTTGTGATCAGATTGTTTACTTGATGAGATTAGTCTGGTTGTAGCCAAATGAGTTTGTTTAGTTGATGAGATTTGCCTGGTGGTGATCAGTTTGTTTGATCGATGAGATTCGTCTGGTTGTGATAAATTGATAAGTTTGTTTAGTGGATGAGATTAGCAATTAGTAATTGGTTCGCTGTGAAAGTCAAATTAATTCGGTCGCTGTCATTGTGTGACGGGTCTAGATTTGATTGTGGTCTGTGTACTATCACTAATCTTTTCCTGTCAAAGTTTTCTACGAAGCGGCATGCAGTTACTGCATCGTGTAGTAGGCATATAAGGTAGTCAGTGCATGCGGCTCAGCTGTGCCTCGCTTGTTGACTTATTAATATTAGACACTATTATTGTTATTATTAGTCGTGATATCCTACCACTGCTTGTTATATATCACAAGATGTAGGGATATTTCACTAGATTTTTAAATATTGCAGTTAAATATTGACTCAATTTCCAGATATCTTTGGCCATCTTTTTTAAAAACATGCATTTTATTATGGCATCTGGGAACTTTTCTGCTGAAAGGGGCTTCATGTGCTTTGCAAAGGTAGCCGGAGCCTAGTGACATTCCAGTGAGTCCGGTGGTAACAGTGATATATTTAGTATTAAGCCATATGGATAATGTAGCTATTTTGCTTTCTGGTATCTAGAGCTTTGTTTCGGAACAGTACTGTCTATGTACTTGAATCTGTTGCTGGCTTTGCTGCTTTTTGCTTTGTGGTTTTTAGATTTAGAGCTTTGTCATTGGACAGCAGTAATTTGCTAAAATTAGTTGGTGTCCAATAGAAAAAATGCGGTTTGGTTATTCTTTTGCTTTCTTGTAATTTGAGAATTGTTATTGATCTATGATTGATTTGTTGAAGTTGTTATTGTCTCTGATTAACTCTTTTTCTCTCTGGTATTTAAAGAAAATTGGGTGATCATTTTGATCACGCATTTGTATGAGGAAATTTGTTCGGTTACCTGTGTTCGAGGCGTGTTAGATCTTAAGTGTAACTTCTCGACACTAGCAATACCAAACTCGATGCAAATCCCAAGTTCCCCATCATCATCCCATGCCAATGCGTGATCAAATGGAACGCCGAGAATTGCTATTAGAGGACAATTAATTTGATATGATTAATTTTTGTCCCTTACAATTAAGTAGTGTCCAATCAAATAAATTATTGTTCGATGAAATAAATTTGCATCCAAAAACTCAATTATTATCCATAAAAATTTATGAATTGTCCCATTAAATTAATTGTGGTCTAATTATAATAAAGCTGCAATGATGTCGCTCCTTCCTTTTTGGTATTTGGAGCACCGCTATTGATCAATAAATAATTGGTATATATTTAATGTGTTAAAATGAATTTCAAGTTCAATCAAATTGTTTTTCAATTGATTAATTATTGTCCAATAGTAAGACATGTAAGATCTGTAGCTCTAAGATCTGCAGCTTTTTGCTTTTTAAGATATAGAGCTTTGTTATTGAACAATAATACTTGAAATCAAAATAATGTCCAGTAAAATATTCAGGCTGGTATATCTTTTGCTTTTCTTATATTTAGAACACTGTTAATGAACAATTCATGATTTTATAGAATTAATTATTGTCAAATTAAAGCTAATGGTAGAATAATTTGACTTTTTGCATATGAAATTTAGAGCGTTGTTATTTGTTCAAATGTTTTGTTGAATTGTTGATTTGTTGAAATTAATTGCCCAATACAATCAATAATTATTATCATAGTCCCAATAGCATATTTAATTAGCCAATTGCCAAATTAAATTAATATCGGTATGTATCTCTTTTGCTTGCTGGTAGTTGAAGCAGTGTCATTTGATTGGTCTATAATTAATTTGTTGAAATTAATCTTTGTTCAATAAATTAGTGCTGCTGTGACATGTTTTTTTTCTACTCTTAGTTCTAGAGCATTGTTATTTACGATAAATATTTGGTCGAAACTAATCTGGTGATTTGTAAACATTTTTTAATCGCGTAATTATTGTCATATTCAACTAGTTGCTAATAATAATAATAATAATATCCAAGCCGAATTTCTATAGCGCCATTACAAGTCCAGGGACCAATCTAGGGCGCTTTACAATCCAAAATGTACAGGACAAGTAGTTAAACATAAAATACACTGCACAGCAACAACGTCACAGATATGACTGCGAGAAAAACAGTTCAGTCTTCTGTTTAGATTTGAAGGTTCCCAGCGTAGGCGCCAGCCGCGTCTCCAGTGACAAAGAGTTCCAGGCGCAGGGCCCGGCGTACCAGAGGCCGCGTTCATCGTAGTTCCTGCGCACGCGTGGGCAAACCAGCTTCGCCTGAGAGAGGTACCGCTAATCTCAGTCGAGCCGTTGCAGCGTTGCAGCTGACGGGGACCACTAGTTGCCGAATATAGACGGGTGATCGTGAGTGCAGCGCCTTGTTAACGACCAGACACAGTTTATACACGATGCGCTAGCTGAATCGTAGCCAATGGAGCTTATCTCAGCAGGGGAGTTACATGGTCGGTCCGTGCGCGCCCGTAGATAAACTTTGCCGACGGAGTTGATAGAAACATGCGCTGATCGTCTTGCTGACATGGGAGGACATAGATAGATCGCTATCCAGCGTAGCACCGAACAGCTGAACCTTGGACTGTGGCTTGATGGATAAGTGGCCGATGGTGAAAGGCGATATGTCAATATGGTGCTGCATTCGACTGGTGACGCACCACATAAAGCTCCGTCTTGTCGGGATTGAACTTTAGTCGGCTGAGCGTTAATCGGCTTGAAGCAGTCCATGCAGTGACGTCATCGATACACCTCAGCATTCTGGAGCGCAGATCCATGGCATCAGACGGCTTGCAGCTACCGTACGCTTGTGTGTCATCTGCATATCCGTGACCATTGAGGCCACAGCGCTGGATGACTTGAAAGATCTCCGCCGTGTACGCGATGAACAGCAGGGGACCGAGGACGGACCCCTGAGGGACGGACCCCTGAGTTACACCGCTGAGCAGTACGGAGGTCGACGACAGATCCGGCTGGCTCTTAACGGACTGCGTCCTTCCTGTTAGGTAGGAGTTGAGCCAGCCTACTATTGCCTGAGCTAGTCCATAGTTGCGATAGAGACGATCTTAAAAGATATCGTGATCGATACAGTCGCTCGTGATCGACTGCTGCTGCGAGTTTCGCAGCAGCAGACTTACTCGAACGTGGCGTCAAGATTGACACGCCCAAGCGTGTCAATCTTGCTCAGTCGTAGCCCCGCCTTGGCAACGATCGCCACCCCGCCGTGTATGATGTAGTCGACGGAGTCGATGCGCGCACCTGCAGGGGTGGGTCTCGCCTGTTAAAAGAGATTAGCGTATCATTGGGTTTGACGATTGTTGCATACTAAATCAATTCTGCGCACTGCATTTTATTTCTATCAGTATTGTTGCGCCTCCGAGTGATATACACCGTGGCTCAAAAGTAACGGATCCAACGAATTTCTTGAATAACTCCCGCATACAATAGGCCAAGTCCGTTAAATTTTTACTATACTAACTTGGATCATTGCTGCATATTCTTGCCAAATTTCGATGAATTTCATCCAGCGGTTTATAAGATACACCCAGTTAAAATTGACCACCAAAAAAACGCGTCAAACAACCTGGAAACGGCTTACTTGCTATTTGCCTCAACAATTTTGTGATAACGATCTCTTCTATTGTAGAAATGAGACCGGAAGGCCTAGCCATGCTATGAAAACCTGGGGGGGGGGGTGCTATATATATAGACCCACGGGAGCCGACCCTTGGGTAAACTTGACCCTTGTGTAAACATTGAACATTATGTCAACATTGGCTGAACTTTGTGTACCGACCCTTGGGTAAACATTGACCCTTGGGTAAACATTGACCCTTAAGTAAACATTGACCCTTGGGTAAACATTGACCCTTGTGTCAACATTGGACATTATGTCAACATTGGCTGAACTTTGGTAGGATTGTATAGTAGGCTTCTGAACTAAGGGGACTATGTCAACTGTAGGCTGCTGTGCAATGTAGACCAAGTAGGCCTATATAAAGAGGCCGCTGGGAAAGCTAAAGTGGCAGTTCGGCAGATATTCAAGGGGCGGTTGAGTCCGTCAATTGAACTTCGAGCGAGTCCTCGCGGAGATCGCGATTGATTGAGGAAGTTATGGCTATATAGTATGGCTAGGTAGTTTGAATTTGGATACATATGTTAGATTAGAAGATTAAAATCTTCAGCGGATATCTAATTCTGAATAGGCTTACTACATTTGCGCGCAAGCTGGATTATTAGTTATAGCCCTTAGTTCGAGGTCCCCGATGATATCATTAGATGCCGAAACGGACTCTAAGCCCATTATTATTATAGCCCACGGAGCCTTAGCTTTCTGCAGCCGCCCGCTGGATTAAAGTGCGATAGGCCGGTAGGCCCTTTGCGGAACAATTGACGACGTATGTTCCTTGCGGATAAAAGTACTATTTAACCTTGATTTGGATTAAAGCATAGGATAACCTCGACATGGAAGCGTCGGATGTAGATAGTAATCCGTCCTCAGTGCCGGGATCTATAGATACACCCGCGGCTGCAGCTTTGCGTGGCCCTGCTCATCGGGGAATTGGGCGGGGTAGAGCCCGCGTATCGCCACGGGCAGCAGTGGGGGACCCGTCGGTTGGATGGTTTGCCTCGGGGGGCGGAGACACCGGGGAGCTGGGCCTACGGGCCTCCGATCTGAACCAAAGGGGGGAGCGTTTTTAGGGCGGAGAGAAGAGTTCGGGGACCAGAGCGCCGTCGGCTCGCATTCGCCGGGGTCTAGCCATCCAATACCTGGAAGATCGGAGGTGGAGAATCGACCCAGCTACGATGCTTGATTGGCCGAGAGAGAGCGCGAACGAATAAGGCGAGAAGGCGGCCGAGTGAAATACGAACGACAGGACGAGCTAGCTGGCGGCGGCCAACACGCTAGTTACTTACTTGCCTCTCATTCCGATAAGAATGACCGCTGGGATGCTGCCGACTCATCTTATCACGGCGGACTCCGGGACCCCGAGAGTCGGCCGAACATGCCCGGCCAGCATCAACGCCCCTGGCGGGGGCGGGCCGAGCATTTTCGCTACACTATATTCCAATTCCATAAGTGTTAGCAATCCAGGAATGTACATTTCATGTTTCAACAAGATGTGTTCCAACATGCACGTGAAACGATCAACGAGAATGGTATAAAAGAAGAATGACACAAAGCGCTGAGCGTCAAAGTGGCACGCTGCTAATTAGCACAATATCAGCCTGTTGCTTGTTACGAAAATGCGCCAAAAAAAATCATCGTAGAACACCTGAAGCCATGGAATATCCAAAACATGAGACAAATTTCAAAATTCTGGAGTTATCACAAAGATAAGCAGCGGCGTGAACAATTCGTCGAGTGAGCATTATTTAGCTCTATGTCCATGTTATAGCGTATTGGACATAGAGCTAAATAATGCTCACTCGACGAATTATTGGCAATTACAAGAGCTGCAAACGGCAATTATTGGTTTTTACCAGTTATTATACTTGTGGCATTGGAAAACTCCTGTGTTTTGTTTGTTGTCTGTTGTTAATGTAACAATATTAAACGTTTGAAGTCTAAAACGACTGCCAGAAACCATAATCGGATCATCGCCTAGACTTTGTTAAAAATCTTAAGAGCTCCAATTATCAAATGTTTATGAAAATTGTCAAGAGAAATAGAGGATAGTTATTGTATCTACTATACAATAACTATGCCCATGTGTGGAATGAAGATTAATTTAGGATAATGATGAGTGAGCATAAAATGAACTAAATGAAGTTTTGATGGGTGCGATTTTTCGACCCGGGTCATGTTTTAGCTTTAAATTGAATCAAATCTAGCTTTACGTTCTTTGATTCATAAAAGCATTCCGTTGTACGGTCAATTTTGTTGTGTCGTTCTATTTGAGGTAAAACATCTAAAAATTTCTTGAAGAAAAAATTAACTTTCATAAACATGAAAGACGTACAGTAACTGGCCTATTATTAAGTTTAAAATAATACAACAATAATAACTAAATAATTCTTTTAGATATTGCATGTGGCCAGTGGTTAAAGTGGGCGAGAGCGCATGAAAGCGGCGCTCCCACGGCTCCTAAAAATTACGACTAGCGCTCCCACTGCTGATAAATGGGCGGAACGCACCGAAGCGCGAGCTCCCACTGCTCAGACCAGCGTCCTGCTGATTATGAATGGAGGAGGTGAAAAAGGTTAAAAGAAATAATAATCACAAAATGAAGAAATCGTGTGAAGATTATTATTTAAAACAAACCACGGATAACCTCAACTCTATTAAACAGCACCTTCGTAACTATGTGGCAAAAAGTTGCGGTACGCACCCCCGTAACTATTTTGCAAAAAGTATAGGTCCCCACCCCCCCCCCCCCCCCACCGCCTCCACTGCTCAGAAGCTCCGCACGGAGAGGAGAAACCGATGCAATAAACTAGCGCTCCCACCCGAGACACTTTAACCACTGAATGTAGCTTATTAATCAATCGCTTGAATGGCAACGTTATCATCAAATTGTATTTTGGACTGAAAACTGCTCAAACTTAGTAACTACACCGTGTCTACACAACTTAGTAACTACACAGTAAAGGATCCAATGAATTTCTTCAATAACTACGGAACGCCATAAGGGTTGTCAGTGAAGTTTATACCATAGTAACTTGAATTTGGACTTAACCTCTCTCCCCTTACACCAAGCCTCTTCGTTGTTGGGGGAACCAGTAGCGTAGGTATTGACCATATATCAACCCTCTGCGTGAAGCCAATTGGTTGCACCAAGGTGCTAAACAGCAGCAGCACGTGCGCTGGATCTGGCGAACCAAAGTGCGACCAACGACAATTCGGACAGAGGGGAGTGCTGAGTACCGCCTGACGGGAAAACGGTCGATCCTCTACTGCTCCTCCGACGTCCTTGTCCTAAGACGTCGAAGTAGTTAGGGACACAAAGCACCACAGCACCATGGATACGTCGCCCAACAGCACCAGGGTTCAAAAGCCTGACCAATTCACGCTGACCAGTCAGCGGACTTACGGGTTGCGCTCTGGTTCAGGCAATCAATCTTTGCTCGTCTGTTCCAAGCCGCCCCCGGCATCCATGACGAGTGCAGGTCAAATCTCCCCTGGAGAAGCCTGTGTCTCGATGACCTCCAAAGGTCGGCAGCAACTTTATCTGAGAAGATCGATTAAGGCCGCCACGTGGAACGTTCTTACTCTCGCACAGAATGGCTATCGCGAGGCCATGGCTAGAGAGTTACACAGGCTAGACATCAACGTGGCGTGCCTGACCGAGGCTCGTCTGACCGGCTACGGCAAAGAAATCGTAGAAGGTTACGCGTTCCTCCATTCGGGCGGCACCCAGCATTACCGAGGCGTCTGCTTAATTTTATCATCAAAAGTTCAAGATCATCAAGTCAAGAGTTTATCATCACGCCTTAATAATCTGGAACCAATATCTGACAGGCTGTTAACAGCGAGACTAAATCACCGTCACGGCTACCTCACCATACTAGTCCCCTACGCACCAACTGAAGACGCCGGAGACGCTGACAAGGACTGCTTGTACGACCTGCTTGAGGGTGCCATCCGCAGTGTCCCTCCACATGACCAACTCCAGGTCGTCGGGGATTTGAATGCGGTCACTGTCGCGGATCGTTCCGGCCACCAGGAGGTCTTTCGTCCTTTTGACAGCGGCGTCCCTAATGACAACTCCACTAGACTTCTCACAATGTTCTCTCTTCTCGGAATCTCAGTCGTCAGGTCATGGTTCCGACGCACTGACGTCCGTCGCTGGCCATGGGTGTCTAATGACTGCTGGACATTGAAGGAACTTGACCATTTCCTCACTCGCCGTCGTCAAGACTTCAAGTCCTACAGAGTCCTCAGGGGCGCCGAATATCCAGCAAACACTGCCCTCGTCGTCTCTCGGATAAGCAGAGAGCTCTGCTCGGCCTCAAAACGCCTAGACAAGAAGCCTGCAATAGACTCGGAGCTACTTACCAAGAACCGCAACCTGCAGAAAGTATTTTGCCGTGGCCGTTGAGAACCGCTTCCGTGCCCTTGCTGAGCTCCCAGATGAGCAGGCCTGGGGACTTCCGGGGCAACATCACTGACGTCGCAAAATCGGCTCCAGAACTCACCTCAACAAACCCTGGCTATCAAAAGCCACTGACGCGCTCATCTTTGTAAAAGAGCTGCAGTCAACAAAGGAGATAGTTCGTTCGTTCGTCAGCTTGCCGCGGACGGCGTAGCCTTGAGCGTGAGTTTGCGTTAAGCTGACCTGTTCTGCGCCTTCCTCCAAACCGCGTTCAGCCCCATGTCAGTCCCATGGGTTCAGGTCCCCCTCCACAGTGTGAGTCCAGGTGTTCCTGGGTCTCCCCACAGGTCGCTTCCAGCCCTTTGGTGGGATGTCGATGGCGGCTCTCAGTGCCCGCGTGTGGTCCATAACGGGGTTCCCGCGTGCGATGTGGTCAAACAGTTGCAGGCATCTATGGCGTATTGTCTCCGACACTACTGATTGCTGCGTCCGGCGCCTGACTTCGATATTGATCACATGGTCCTTGTACGAAATAGGGAGAATGCGACGCAGGCACCACTGATCAAGGGCATCTAGCTTCTTTGTCAAACATGGCACTCAATGTCCATATATCAGCACCACACAGCAGCGCAGGCAGGATGTGCACATTGTAGAGGCAGATCTTGGTTGCGAGCTGAATCCTAGAGCGCCATATGTGTTTGTTTAGTTGCTTGAAGCAGCTGCGCGCTATTTTAATTCTCCGCCAGATTTCAGACTCACTACTACCTGTACTCTCAATCTGTACCCCTAGGTAAGTAAACGTGTCAACGACTTTAATTTCGTTCCCCAGCGGCGTCTTAACATTCGGCATGTTACAGGTAGCAGTTGTTTGTATCTTGGTCTTGGACCAGTTGATCTCCAGTCCGATATCGCTGCCTCGGCCTCTGCATGATGTCAAGGCTCAGCAGCAGAACCTGCAGCATCTCCGCGAGGAGCCCTGCGTCGTCGGCGTAGCTCCAGATCCGAGAACGAATGCAACGTCCGAGTAATAAAAATTGAAATCTTAGTCATTAGGGTGGATTTTAAAGACGTACCTTGACTCCTACCTCGACTCCTACCTTGACCTAAGAAGACAATTTAACAGCAACCCATAACTGTCGTTCAAGGAAGCTTTTTGCTTAGTCCGTTTGAATTACCATAGGACGTCATTAAATTTATGTGGCGTTATACAGGGTGAGTCGTAAATAAACGTGCCCCTAGCGATATCGCGATAACTTCTGCAAATTTTAATATTTTGGCCTAAATTTGTCAGGGTTTGTATCTGAGATAATTTGACACAAACTTTGAAATTTTCAAAAAGATATTTGCTTTTGTTCACAAGTTATGATACTTTTTAGAAAAAAATCAAAAAAACACTTGAACCACGGCAATGAAGCCTATTTAAAGAGCTGCAAGAGCTTGGGCGACCTGATTTCCTTTTTGTATTATTTGGTGGCCCTGTGGCGATCTGCGCAATGATTGTACTGATCTAAGATTTTCACAACATTGTGCCCACCGCCTTCATCTTTCAGCAAGATGGCGCGCC
>JAQIWG010004675.1:0-15630 GCA_034695025.1 Chamaedrilus cognettii | reverse complement strand
CTGCCACACTCGCAATCCGAAGTTCGCGACTTAGACCACTCGGTCACAACGCTTGTGATTAGCGAAGTAGGCCTTAGTTTAATTTGTTATATATATAATACGCAGTACTGACCGCAATTAATTTAGGTTACATATTATTTTGAGGCAGACGGCTGTGTGTGTGTGTGTGCGCATGTCAGCCTCCGACGCCGACCAAGTCGGTGATGTTTGCTGACTGGGTGGCGGGGGTCAGCCCCCCCGATCCTGAGACCATCAGCAAGCACGTCCACGACATGGTCGAGGTCGGCCTATGTCTTCTGTCTTCTTATTCTTCTTTGTTTGTTTTCTAGCATGCGTTTTGTTAACACTGCTGCATTGAGCAAATACTGATTCACTTTATCAGATGCTCGGTCTAGTGGACGTGGGGATCTAGGGAGCAGAAAGTGAAAATATTGCATCAGGCTTTTCGATTGAGTATCAATATCTTCTTCTGAGATCATGACGTCATCTCGCCCATTCAGCGCTCTGAGATTTTGATCCGAGATTTATTTCTTGCGATATGATTGATATATATCTCAATCTCCGATCAATATATATCCTAATTTTGGATCAATATTTTAACCCATGATGGACAAATCACAGTTATGAGAATTTTGGTATTCAGAAATACTGGTTACCACAAAATTTTATATAATTTGTATTATGATCTATTTTCTCTTTTCTCTAATCAGTTAAATGGATAATTTAACATTTTAACCAATATCGGGGTGTTGCTGTTGCTATATCTAGGCTGTGTTCAAGAACTACGACCATGACAAGGATGGTTTCATCTCGCACGCAGAGTTTGAGGCGGTCGCAGGCAACTTTCCCTTCATCGACTCCTTCGCCGTTCTTGACGCTGACGAGTAGGGGTCCCTTTCTCTCATCATCTATTTATGTATGTATGTGTCCATACAGCCGGAGCGTGCAACGCATCAGTATGGCATGCAAATGAGTATGGAGACGACATCGCACGTTTACGATGCTAACTTCTTGAATTACTGGAAAGATGTAGAATATTTTAAAGATGTATAGCATTTAGCAGATGCTACATTGATTATAACTTGATTTAACTTGCATTATGATACTTATGTACTTATTGAAGTTTTTAAAAGAAAAAAATCTGTGTCCAAAACTGTTTATCAAGCTGAATCCCCTCAAAGTTATTTGATTTTTTTAATTTTAGAACTGAAACTCAATACAATGTCAATATTGTAAGTGAATTAAACTGAATTTTTTTGTGTTAATAAAAAAAAGCCTCGGAGAAGGTATGGAATTCTAAAGCGAAAGCTGTGTGAGATTCCAAATAATTTGAGCAGTTGTAGTTACTATGGCTACGTAACCGCGTAGGGACGGGATGATCAGTCGCAATGAGATGAAGGCGTACTTCAACCGCGCCAACTGCAGCGCGCTGCGCAAGCGCTTCAAGCACGCCTTCCACGAGACGACCTATTTCAAGCCCACCTTCTGCGTACACTGCACCGGCCTGGTAGGACGTCAACACATTATATGTACGTATGTATGTGTGTATGCATATTGCACTTGTAACGCACCAAAAATATGTCATGCAAACGGAGATGGAAAAAACACCATTTGCTTGAATCGTAGGTGCGGGTAAATACAGGATGAGAGAAAGTGACGCCTACCTGCTACTGGCTTTGTAAGCTAGTCATTAGTTTGCTGCAAGGGAGTTAGGCAAGGGCGTATTGCCTTTACGGAGATGTGTTCTCTTTATGCTTAGCCAGGTAACTTGACACTCTGTGCATTTATTTCCGGTATGTGTTTATGTACTGAAGTTACAAATGTGAATAAAAAAAAGCTTGTGCATGATGAAGCGTTGTAGCCGAGTGGTCTAAGAGTTGCGGAGCATGGATTACGGGTTCGACAGCGCAGAGATTTAGATTCACTGCGTGCACCCTTCACAAAGGTGATTTAGATTCGTCAGCCCTGCAAAAAATGATTTATTAGGGTGGACTGCAGGAGTGAAATTGAAGTGAAGACGTATTTACAGAAAATTAATTTCACAAATCTCTCCTGGGTGGGGTTAACCCCCCCCCCTAGTTTTGGTTGCACACCCCTCAAAGATTGATCCCTTGGGGATGTGCTCTACAACCCCATGGGGGGGTTTTATGATTTAAAAAAAACTGCCCCGCCCGGGATAAAAAATATATTGTGTTAGGAGTAAAACGTAACAAGCACTTCTAAGAGTGGTGTTGAAAATAGCAATGGACCAGGACAAGCATTGGTAAGAATGGCTTCTAAAATTTCTGTCAGCACCCCACCCTCCAGTGGTCATGAATTCCGCACGGAAGGAAAAGAGTGAACTGTGAATGAAACTTCCCCTGATTAATTTTGACATTCATTCTGAAAACAATTCCCAAGAAAAACAGTGTTTCCAGGACCTAGAATAAAGGGTACCCCACCATCCCATGGTACTGGCTTACATACACGAGAAAAAAAGTTAATCAATTCTGAGATCTAAAATTTGAGGCTTTTGCGAGGTAGGGACCAGCAGTCCTGGCGGTCGACATAAGCGTGTGGTATCAGAATATAAACAACTCAACGCACCACATGGGGGCGAGCAGAAGAGGGAAAATGCATTTGATATTTATTTTACTTGAATGTAAAATTCAGCGTTACTTCAACTTAAACTCTTCTATTGCACTCGACCCCAATGGATGATCATTTGCAGGGCTGACGAAATAAGCCTCTTTGCCAAGGGTGCACAAAGTGACTTAAAATCTTTTGCTGCAGTCGGGGTTCGAACCGACTCTGCCACACTCGCAATCCGAAGTCCGCGACTTAGACCACTCGGCCACAACGCTTTGCCAATTACAGTAGCAATTTTGAAGTGCGCGCGAGATACGGCATTGTCATTATTGAATGAATATCTATTTTACTTACTAAAAGACTTTTTCCACAGTGTGCTAAGAGTATACAGACTTTTTTGTGTATATCAAGTCTTTCGTAACTTCGAGCGTATTGTGTTCTGTTGTATTTAAACTAAGAACGCAATCACAGTTTAAAAGTTGGGGTGGTTGGGGTCAGATTGGGGTCAAATTTTGTATAGAGAACTCTTAAAATGGAGAGGTCATCACAAAAGTTGGGGGGTCGGGGTCAAATTTTACATTGAAAATTGCTAGAAAATGGAGAGGTCATCCCAAAAGTTGGGCAGGTCATGGGCCCCCGATCCCCCCGGTGGTTGAAACCTTGATTTCAACTGATCAATCCGAGGCTCGTAGTGACGTCTGAAAATATGTTGCTTCCAGATCAACTATTATTTTTTCATTCATTTTGTGTTTTCAGATGTGGGGGCTCATCAAGCAGGGATTCAAATGCCGAGGTAAAAAATCAAAAATATTTCCTGAATTTTTTTACATTAATTATAATGGGTGATGAATAACGAATAAATATTTATCAATGGGCCTATGAATGGGAACAACCGACGGGAAGGTATACAGTAGGTGATTTCATCAGAGTTTTATTTATGGTGACTTCATTGAAGTGTTTCTGACGCTATTTCCGGCAGCATGACAAAAGTGACCATGTGGGATCCCACATCCACCCTTGATAAGGTCTGGAACGCCATCTGTTGCCTGAGGCCATCCTAAATGACCTCAGACTTCTTGGCATATTTTTACTCTGATATTTTGTTCATTTCATGGGAGTATGATTGACTTAAAAGTTGGTCAACACTGAAAGCTTCTGCATAGAAACGAATGCAAGCTGGAAAACAAGGAATTGACTTGCAGCCCAGAGTTATTCGAGCGAGTTGTAAAAGGCAATTAAAGAGGGGGAGGAGCACTTCTGTGCGTGGACCTCTTACACAGAACCGGACTGTGATAGTCTTCGTTACTATACAAGGTCCTTAAACTCTCAAAACCACCACATACAAACATCAAAAATTAACACAAAAGAGGTTAAATTGGCTGTAATACTTGTAACTGGCTGCGCCTCCACCGGCAACACTTAGTTGCACAGGTTCGATGACATCACCCCCCTCCTGTGTGACGTCACTGATGAACTGTGGTTGGCTGTGGTTCAGACTGCGGCATCAATGCGCACAAGCACTGCAAGGACCTCGTCGTGATGGAGTGTCGTCTCAAGGCCCCTCCCTCCTCGTCTTCGCACGGCAGGGCTGCGCTCAACGGTGGTACGTCTTAGCTCTACTCCCGTATTCAAAAACGTCATTCGTAGCAATGAACTCTGAAGATAAACCTCGCGGATGATTTAACCACTGATTATCAATTTTCTGTCTTTCATGAACGCTGATTAACGTCATCGGGAGATAAACTGTATGATTTTCGGCTGGCTAAACTCCCACATTTTAATCGGCCAACTTTGGGCGTTTGAGCAAAGATAAACCTCTGTCCTCTTATGATTTTCTATTAACGCTCGATTTTGTTGATGTTGCCATGGCAGCAATTATGAACATGCAAAAAATCAATCAGAATGAATAAACGATACATAACTAATAAAAACACGGAAAACAGCGTCAATGCAGATGCACATCAATTTCTAAATACATGTTATGTAATACAATGAATTTAAAAGTGAATTGAAGCTTAGACGGATCCATCGAGACTTTTTGTTAATATTTGAGGACAATGCAACTCACGCCCAAGTTTTTTGTCACCCATGTTAATAAGGTATCCTAATCCTATCCTATCCTAATAAGGTATACCGTTTGACCCGAGATACGTGAAAAACTTTAATTTAGGTCCTCAACGCTAGCAATGGCAAGCGAAATGCATCGGCAATATTAGATTGGGTCAAGCCGTGAGGATAGGCTACATGATTATGTAACTCACAAGCCGTAAGGATATACATGATTATTCAAAGTAACGATAGTTGGTACTTTCAGACTTAATGGGCATCTCAAAAACATTGTTTTTCCCCGTGTCCGCGACGATGGTGCTATGGTTCGAGGTGTCGGGTGTCGGGATGTCAGCACACTGACGTCAAGACTTAGTGTGATGTCAAGGCTTAGTGCGCATGCGCGGCTTACGCATTTGATGCGCAGTGACAGTGACCATATTGTAATTAACGAAAGTGCCGCATGATAGCCTAAAGCCGGATTAGCATTTTGAAGTACAATTAATTTACAAGTTTCAAGTTAAGTTAACTCACTAAGTAAGCAGGGTAAGCAAATTGGGCCGAATGCTGAGTTAGCAAAAATAACAAAATTAACCCCAAGGGCCTAGGTCCTAAGGTATATGAACAATGACTAACAAAATGTGATTAATTATTAAGGCCTAACTTTTAAGTGCAGTCACATGACCATGTTTTAGAAGGGGAAGGTGGTACGGAAAGCAATGTACAGCTTAGCATTCTTTTGTCTCTTCTGTGGTCTCTTCTGTCTCTTCTGTCGAGGGCCCCATAGGGGCCCTGCAGCGAGCAGGGGCCCTGCAGGGAGCAGGGGCCCCACAGGGGCTCTCTGCAGAGGAGACCCGCAGTTTTTTCTTATAGAGTAGATTGTGTTCGCAGCAGCTACTGTGGCAAGCAAGCTACTGTGTCGCCTTGGAAACCATATTTAAAAACTCGTATGACATCACGTTTTGCTGACAGTGTCACGATTTAAAAAGGCCAAAAGTGCTTAGACCTATAATATTGTTTAATTTTGTTGAAAGTTAGGCCAATGTTTTAAAAAATAACGCTTACGCTGCCGCTAAAGAAATAGTAGGCCTCGTTAGATAGGCGATAGCAAATATAATAGGCTTAGGCTCTTCATTTTTTAACTTTTAGGCAGTAGTAGGCTGTTATCTATTATTATAGTACTAGCTCGGTCTTCTATATTGAGCGATAGCCTACTAGACTAGTAGGCCTAATTCAAAGGGTGCCAACATCGTAAGGCAAGAAGTATAGGCCTCTTATTAAAACCGCGTTTGATTACAATGTTGTGAACTTACTGTGATTGATCAAGCTCCATAGAGTTGTTTGGTTCAGTGCAGCGTTTCTATTATAACTCATTATCAGTAGCTTACAGTACATGTACATGTAGGCCTATATAATAGTCGCAAATTGGACTATGCATTTTGACTCCAAGCAGAGGTGCCGGACCATTGAGGTGCCGAGATGTGTGCCCGCAGTGGTCGGCCTGAGACCGACACAGCCTGCATCCCTTTAAACCTAGGCCTTTGGAACATTTTTTCATGCTTTTTATTCAATTTAATTTCTTACATTTATTGACAAAATTCAATTTTTAATTTAGGCCTAAGAAGTAATTCATGGCTAGGTAATATCAGAGGACGACTGATCAGCACAATAGTTAGCCACCATTCGTTTAAGTTGACTATTCTATCCTCTGATTGGCCGTGGATGATGTAATATTTACTTAGACACAGCTGCCAGCTGCTGTCGAAGATTAACTTCGCGATAAAGCTAATCGGGCGCGTTTTCGCGTTCATAAAATTGATTTTTGCCACTGGCAGGTTAAACTTACTGGCAGGTTTTTTGGGAGGATAATCCAAACCGTTAGTTTATAGAAAAAATTAACAAAAGCAGTGCGTGACCATGAATCCCGCCCTTAGACGTACATCCATCTTGTACAAGTGATTTGCTACTGAGTTCTGTGTATTCAAGTGTAATATTTTGATAAATTTTACCCCTCTTGAATTTTCTTCTGATGGCCATACCACTGCGTCCGCTAAAGTCTTTACCAACAATTCCAGTCATTGATCATGTAGTCGAAGTCTTCTAATGGGAACATTGTTCAGCATGTATTCTGAGCACTGTTTGGCAATTAAGAATTCTCAACCTACTTTTTAAAATCTCTATGATATTGTATAATAAATGTGAACTGCGATGGATGTGGTGAATATTTTGAACAATTGAAATTTTTATCAGCCAATATGACGACAGACATATTACGTACAGATGCAGACACGGTCCAGTTCGGCAAGCGAATGACGTCACGCCGACGCTCCAAGCCGACCCACTCAACACGCGCCACTCAAACAAGCGACCTCTACCTGGGCAGGGGCTCCTCCGACAGCTCCTCGGGCCCCCAGGCCTCCCCCAGCGTCCACGGTCCGTCCACTCCTTCCAGCCCATTGGGCCTCCAGAGTCCACTGAGCTTCATTCCCTCGAGTCTGCTCGCCTCACCCCTCCAGAGCTCGTCAGGCCTCGGGAGTTCATCGGGCCACGACGGCTCGTGGTGCGGTCTCGATGGCTCGACTGGGGGCTTGGACGGGTCGCAGGGTCTGCTCAGCTCGTCGGGGCCTGACAGTCCGTTTGGGCTGCGCGGCTCGCCGGGACTCCAGGGCTCGTCGGACCTCCTGACGTCATCGGGGTATGAGAGTCTACAGGCGGCGCCAGGTCACAACGGCTCGTCAAACTTTGACAGCTTGCCAGGCGTTGACAACTCGTCTGGATACAATGGTCAATCATCGGCTCAAAGTTTATGGCAGGCGAGCAGTTCAGTGGGCAGCCCTCAAAGTCCAACTGTCTGTTTTTCTTTACAGCCTAATGTTTCATCGCAGCTTAATAGTTCACTAGAGCATGGGTCGCAGAAGAGCTCGGGTCCTTGCAATGTCTTGGGACCGTGTGGTCGTTCATGCAAACCCCAGGGGTTACTGGAGCACTCCGTGACACCCATCGTACGCCTTCAGCCGCGTGACGCCGTCGTCCACAGCGCGACCTCACGCGGCGTCACGCGCTCGATAAGCATTGATGCCGCGGGGCACAGCTACACCGCGCCACACAGTGGCACAACAGGGCACAGCGGCACTGCGGCACACAGGGGCACAGTGGAGCACAACGGTGCGGGGGCAAATAGCAGCACAGCGGGGCACAATGGCACAGAGGCGCGAGGGCAACGGGCCGTGGCGCCAACCAATCCCGTCGTCGCACGGTCACGCAGCATCGCTGAGCCCAGAGATGTTTCTAGAAGGAACTGCTTCGAGTCGATTAAATCCGGCAGCGTTTCCGAATCAGACGATGCTAAGATTTTACGGAATTGTTCCGCGGCAAGGAAATGTGTTGGCGTGGCGGAATCAAGCGGAGAATCAAGCTGTGGAAAGACTGAGACAGGAAGAGACAGCAGCGTTGTGGCATCGGATGCTGTCGATGTTTGGAGAAAGCAGGACTCTCTGACAAAAAATGCTGACGATGTCAAAAATTCGTTTTTGGAGTACTTAGGGAATTCAGCCTTGACTTGGAATGGACGTGTCAAATTGCAAAAGTTTGAAGAAACTGAAGAAGCTGGCCGATCTCACAGTTTTGTGGCATCTGGCATCCGTGGAATGTCAACGTCTCGGAACTCGTCTCGCAAACTCGAGCAAAACCGCTCAAAGGCCAAGTCACACCTCAATATGAACTCAACCGTGGAGAAATCAAATATCACAAATGAGAGCCACTTAGCGGGATTTAGAATCTGCGATTTTCGTGAAACCGACATGGAAGGGGGTTTGAAATTAGGCGCATTGACCTCGGAGCCTTGCGAAATGATGAGATCTAGTGCGACCAAGTCATTCCGACACACCAATGGGGGTTCAATTGAACATAGCGTAGGTGGTTTATTGGGTCAAACACACTGTGGGCGGCTAGAATGTGGACAGGCTGACTTTAACCAAGTTAACGGAGCTGGACCGTTTGGTCAGGTTCAAGGTGATGGATTTCTTCAGTTCAACGGAGGTCAGAGAGACCAAGTCTTGAATGATTCAAGTGACTGCTATTTTTCTGGAGCGCGCAATCAACCCAACCACGTTTTGATTGGTGGGTGGGTCAGTTGTACGCGGTCCAATCACAGACTCTCAGCCACTGTGCCTAGCTCGCATCCCATTGGCTCGGTCAGCGAGGACGTGGCCTATCAGCATCGTCTCACCGAAGCAGAACAGGTTTGAAAATTACACTTGCTAATGTTTAATACTTACTAATGATCTGTAGCAATTTTCACATTGCATGTTCAAAAGTTAGCTTTAAGTAAGCAAAGCAAGTTTAAATAGGTAATTTTATTTTTAGGCATGCAATAGTCCTGCAGCATAGTGAAGAACAGAATTAGTACATGTGATGGAGTAGCAAGCTGTTATATATAGGCCTAATCGGTCTATTGAACAAATAAGTTCAGTGTCAGGAACACAACAGAAACCCAGTATCACACAAGATGATAAAATCTGATTCATTTACTATTTATTGATACTTGGGTATTTATTGATATCTGGGTATTTATTGATACCTGGGTATTTATTGATACTTGGGTATTTATTGATACGTGGGTATTTATGGATACTTGGGTATTTATTGACACTGTATGATAATTGTCGTTGTAGTATAACTAGTTTTTGGTATTGGTAGGTTTACTTCACTGTTTTTTCCAAGATTTCAACGATGTGCTTTTTTTCTTTAAAATTGAGTGTTTTTGTTGAATTATTTGATTTTATCTCGCATGAAACAAAATCAAATTCAAATGCAATGCATTTTTTTGCCAAATTGTTGTATATTTGATTTGAATTTTGCAAGTGTGTAATTAGTTGAATTTTTAAAATCATTAACGATCTGGTGCTATTAGTAGTAAATACTTTGATGAGTTTATTGTGATCACACTGCAAAAGAAAAATGTACTAAACAGTGGTTAGACAGTAAAAATTACAAAATTAGGTGTTATATCTAGAAATCTATAATTAAATATCACAAGATAGCAGTGACGCATAACACTGAAAGTGACAAAATTTGGCGTTATAAGGAAATGTATAGCAATCTATAATTAAATATCACAAGATAGTAGTGAAACATAACACTAAAAGTAACTAAATTTGGTGTTATAATGAAATATCTAAAAATCTATAATTAAATGTCATAAGATAGCAGTGAAACATAACACTAAAAGTGACAAAATTTGGTGTTATAATGAAATGTATAGCAATCTATAATTAAATATCACAAGATAGTAGTGAAACATAACACTAAAAGTGACTAAATTTGGTGTTATAATGAAATATCTAAAAATCTATAATTAAATGTCACAAGATAGCAGTGAAACAGAACACTAAAAGTGACAAAATTTGGTGTTATAATGAAATGTATAGCAATCTATAATTAAATATCACAAGATAGCATGCAGATTATAAAGTAATGGAATCATGATAAATTATATCATATATCACACTGATCCATCTTCTGCCTGTGTTAACATGTACCGGTATCATTTTTAAAAGAAACCATTTAGATTTTATAGGCATGCACTCTATTGGCGCCCGCAGGATTTGATCCAGGGGGTTGCAAAACACACCTTCAAAATCCAGGGGGGTGGAAGAGTCTTGAGCGGGGAGGGATGGGGGGATGCTGACAATTTTTTCGCCTACCGGACCCATATCTTTACCTGCTGTTTATGACAGACCGTAACAAAAGGGGCTTTACTAAGACCCCTGGGACCGCCACCTCACTTAACCTAATCTAGCAAAGCCAGGGGGGTGCACAGGTGGGTGCAAACGCTTTTCCACGGGGGTGCAAGTGCATCAATTTGCATCAACGCACCATGCATCAATTTGCGGGGCGGCCATGATGTACTCTCAGAGATGCGAAAATCTCATTAGGTATATTTATTAACACAAGGAAAAACTAAATCATCGATCTCAAGGATTGCGAATATTCCTGGATTTCAAATATAATATTAGACATATGCTTTTGCTCATTCAAATTCATTTTGCAACAATCTTGATAAATTCCATAATGATAGCGTCAGGTTTGATAGCTTTACAAGTACCGCTTTGAATGCAACGGGCCCACTATTGACAGACTCTTGTGTTTCTGGGGATCAGCAGAAAGGGAGACTAGGGCGCTATTAAAGAGCTAGCAGCTAGCGGCCATCAATTATTTGATTCGTTGAAGAAATATTCAGGTGATTTTAAAACCAAAATGCTGTCTATGTACGATTCGTACAGTAGCAAACACCATTCTTCTCAATCATTCAATAACTTGTTTGAATAGAAACTTTTTCAAATGGACACAGGCCTACATTTTAAATGTGTAGTGCCGATAACTTGAGAGAAATCAAACAGTTGGCAACGTTTGAAGCGGAAATGCATCTTTTCCAAGAATAAGCAACAACTCAATGAATTGAGAGTTCCATTGAAGTATAGTTTTATTGTTGCGCTAATTTTTACATTTGACTGACTCGAATATATTTCAGTTGGGTTCTAATTCGGATACCCCAGCCGCTGCATTCGTAACCGTATCAATCATAAATGGGTAAGAAATTTTTGGCCGTTGCTATCGAATTCATTTCCTACTAAAGTTATATCTTGGATTGTCTAGCAATATAAGATGGATGAAGCGGTGTCGTTGTCGGGTTCATTACAGAAAACCCCCTCATAA
Organism: Chamaedrilus cognettii; assembly: GCA_034695025.1. NCBI lineage: Eukaryota > Metazoa > Annelida > Clitellata > Enchytraeida > Enchytraeidae > Chamaedrilus > Chamaedrilus cognettii. The sequence continues at coordinate 4,299 of JAQIWG010004675.1, read as the reverse complement.
TTTTTTGAGGTAACTTCAGATATATTTGATAACTCCTCTTGAATAACTTCCGATAACTTTGACAATGGCATGTGAGATGTAGACACACTATTCCTTCCTTGAATGTGCACTGACGAACGAACGGTGATCTATCGAATACAATGTCATGTAGGCTACAACTAGCAATGATTACATTTGGGATTACTGTTCTGTGGCATACAAAGATAGTGAAGGCTACCTTTATGGTAACATTTCAGCGGTGAACTGCGGTAAAAGCAAAGCCTACTGATTTAGACATGTGCAGCAGGCCTGCATTATTTAAGGTGCTCTCAACTGTTCCTCTTCTGAATACTGTAAAACATGATATTTTTGCTGCACGTTATTTTCGCGGTTTTGCCTCTCAGAAATTTCACTGCACTTAATTTTTGGGGTTTTTTAATACCTTCCCATTATAATCGCTTCTGCAGCTTTATATTTGCTGGCATGCTGCATGCAATTTTCGCAAGTTTTCTGATTCGTGAAATTCGCGATAATTACCTGTTTTGCAGCATTTACATTATCGGTGATTAAGCCTGTATTTAAGCCCAGACAATTGATTAGCAGTTTTGTGAATCAATTTAAATCCTGATTAGCAGTTTTACTAATTTGATTAGCAGTTTTTGTGTCCTCTTCAAATCGTCCAAGGGATAAAGGGATTACACATTTTAAACTGTTGAGTCTGCACTGTACAGCGCAGCGTTTAGTAGTCACCAAACTATTTTTATTATATCCACATCACGGAGCATCCATTATTACACTGATGCTCTGTGATGTGACCGTGGATGCGGTCCGTGATGTGACTATTGCAGCATTCAGCATTATATAGGCTGGCCATTTAGGCCTGCTAATTTTTCTAATAGCTCCGCGCGTTAACTTTGCGTCCAGTCAATGCTACCATTCGTCGGTTTATTTAGCCTTGAATTAAGTCGCAAAATTTATGATTCGCATACATTGCGAATGAAATTTGTGTTTGATTCGCAAACGGGGTCAAATTGATTCCAAATTGTGATGCGAATCGGTATAAATTTGATTTTATCTCGTTGCTGGTGTGATCACCGACAGGCCTGTCTGTGATGCGGTCGTCTACGTCGCACTTTATCCCACGTACAGCCGCTGATGTCGACTACATCACGAACAGCCACGTTCACAAAATACTTCTGATTCCGTTTTGTATACTCGTTTACAAACCATTTGTTATTTTCGTTGCGCCAGAGATATTTATTGCGTTTATGAGTTATATCTTCATGGTGATCTTCGACTTCAGGTTGACATAGAAGGAGATGAACTTGTTCGTCCGTTTTTTTGATATATCTAATTTTGCATTCATTAAAGCGACTCAGGGGTATTGCGACTCTCCAGAAACTTTTTCCAGGTTCTCCGACTGTCGGATAGGGAGTTATAGTTGGAAGCTTTCTGTTGTTCTGTGTTGTCGTCATAAACACACATCGTGTGTTGAGCAGTGGACCATCGAAATATTCATTCGCAGCCCTCTTAGGTTCCAGCACGGTCCACTCTGGTCGTGGGTCACGACCCGGCACATTAGTTACGTGGTAGCACACGTCTGCTGGATTTGCCGCATGCATTGCATGAAGTAGATCTATAATGAAATCATTGAACGTTTGATTGAAAAAGTTTTCGCAAAAATGCACATCAATGAGGCTAGTCGTTCTTGTAGGCTACTGTGGCCTAAGCCATATCATAATGGAGATGCTTATGTACAAGTTACGAGTGAATATTTATACCAATGAGCTCTTTTAGCTACGGTAGCTTTCGGTAGCGCAAGAAAAAAAATTCCTCAGAGCCCGCTCAAAATTTCTTTGGAAATGTATGTGAATTCTATTATTATTGTATGCGTTTGATAATAGTACCTACAAAATAAAATTTCTAACGTTTGTTGCTGCGTATTGGGTAGGCAAACCTGCAGGCACCGGCGTCCCGTTGTTTCAGCCAGAGATCGGGCCAGACCGGGCAGCCTACTGACGGGGGGAGGGGCAGGGGGGGTGCTTAGCTTCACTGGCAAAATACACATTTTAATTCCCAATTGGCGAATTTAGCGTTACTTGCATGTCATTTGTCAATACCCCATTTCTCACCTGCAGTTAATTTACACACTTTGTCGATTCTCTTCTCCCTCCTCCCTCCTTTTAAGCACGACGCAGGCCAACTTTGGACGGGCCTTAATAAAGAATTTTTTTTCAAACGTTTGAGCACTCCTCGCTGTCAAACTCGTTGCTCCCATGGGGAGCATTTTTACTTGGTGTTCCCCAACCTTTATTGTATAAATTAAGTGTTCCCTGTCACAGAAAAGGTTAAGAACCCCTGGGCTAGTCTATTAGAATGTGAACCAGTGCCAGTGTCTTAACCAATGATATGGCCCGACGTGGCCCGACGTGGCCCGACCTTTATAGTTTGAGTGACCCAACCTTTAAATATGCTTCTGTCGTATAGTAATTGAGGGGAAAACGTTAAGTTTTGATCCCCCCCCCCCCGCCCTCCAAAGTTGTGAGTCATGCATGGGATGATGAAAAGGTCCCCTACCCCCGGTCGTGAGTTCAGTACGACAGGGAAAACCAGTTGGCTTGACCCGACCTGTGGATCCAATCACGCGACGCCACCAGCCCTGAGAACTGTTTTTCAACAGGAATTACTTTAATACAATATTTTATAACAGCATGTGATTCCAATATTATTACAGTTATATGTGATATATTGGGACTACATCTATTTGCATTAGAACCAATACATAGGCCTACCTGAGACTGTGGGCCTATGTGAAGCCTACGCGCAGTGTGGCCTACCTCTAGATCAACTATGATCTATGTCAACAGTTGACCTGAGTCTACTGTGCCTGATTTCGGTCGTTGCATCAGAGCAACTTTGAATCGCATTTCAGCGCGTTCCGTGTGTATGTGGAGACAACTCCCCTAAAGCTCCACCTTGAGCGAGGGAGCGTTAGTTTTTTTTTGCAAAACGAGCTTCATACAAGTGAAATTGGCTCCTAAATTTTCTCTACCGGATGAGAAAGGTAAAAAATTATAAATTGAGGTTTCAAATGACGATTGCAAGTTTTTTTCCTAAGCACTTTAATTGTTACGTTCTTAGTCAGTTGTTCGAAGTGACCATCACCAGCAACCAGCTGGCGGTAGTCACTGTGTCCCTTTGCGGTCTCGTTAATACTTTTTCATAGTCTGAGTTAATTGTCCTATTTTAGCTTCTTTTGGTCCGTCCGTCAGCTCTGTGAGTGACGATGGAGCCGAATGAGCTCTCTCCAAGCATCTCTGTCGGACATCGCCCGACTTCTGGCACCATGTACTTCGGTGTGCAAAGCGACGTAGGGCAGTCTTTCCTCTCATTCTGGAGACGTGTCCAAACCACTTGAGGCATGTTTCTTTTTTTTGCACCAGCGATATTTCCTGCCCAAGTCGTTGCCTAATTACTTCGTTTCTCATTCTCTGCAACCTCGACACACCCAGCATCCTCCAAAGCCGACCCATTTTCGTGGTTAATAGTTTCTTTTTGTCGCTCTTTTTAGCGCCCAGCACTCCGATTCATACAGAAATATTCAGACAACTAATATCAATTATCTTGTAGTTTCAAATAATAATCAGGCTGGTGATATAATTTGTTTATCTTTATTTGTAAAGGAGCATTTAAAATTTAATTTTCGTCCAATTGATTGCTCATGACTGCTATGTTGTCGCAAGTTATTATGCATTGGTTTTTATCTGCTGCTTTATTGGCGAATAAAAATTACACTCCTATGGAAGTCCACGCGGTCACAATTTGGGTTGCGCCTCTGCAACAAGCGCAATACTGCCTAGTCCTAGAAATTCTTGAATCTTGATAACACCTACTTATGACCGTCACATGATTTTGATCAACTCAATCATGAGTGGGCATTCTAGGAATTTTAGCCAAAATTTTGATTAAAGTAATTGTCCTGATATGTAACAATGCAATATCGTCTCTTGTAAATCATGTCCTCAAAACACTCCGCAGTAGGCTAACTCACTCAAACGCTAATCGATTTTCAAGAATTTGTTACTGCCGTGAAACCAATTAAATGTGCAACATGATTCATATAGCCTATTCAGTGGCGTAATCACGTTTCAGAATCTAGAGGGGACAAAGTCACTTTCCATTTTGTTATAGACCATTCTGAACGATGCTTGTCCATTTTTAGATCATTCTTAACAGTGCATTTTGGCATTATCAAATGGCTATTGATCATTGACCCCCCCCCCTATTACGCCCACCCCTATTACCCCCCCCCCCTATTAC
>JAQIWG010004674.1:0-15630 GCA_034695025.1 Chamaedrilus cognettii | reverse complement strand
TCGGAGAATCTGAGCACATGATAATCAACACACAATATAGTATGGGGATGCAACAGAGCAGAACAAATAGAAACTGACATATGATTAAATGTGCATTTTAAAATAAGGTGAATAGATATGGTGAGGGGCGGGGGGCCGTCAATAGATATTCCTATACAACTGGCGGGGGGTATAGTTTTTATCGTCTTTATTAGGGAGGATAAAGTTATGAGAGCCTTGTCGCAGCTTGTGTTGATGGGATGTAGCGGCGGTGAGGAGACAGTGCAGTACGTGAGTCCTGTCGGCACTGACCGATCGAAAGTTGACGTCGGCCTGACGGCTAATCTCCACCGAGTGGGCGCGGAGAGTGGGAGATACCCGAATTACTTCGTTTTTCGGATAAGGAACTCGAGTCGGTCCCGTTCGCCGGCGGTCGCGTACCCCCACCAGGCTTGCGAAGCATACATGAGCCGGCCCATCGTGGAGGCACGCGCCACCTCATGCAGTGAGACGGGGGGAAGGTCGTGGTTGCAAAGTACGCGCAGGACGTATATATAGAGTGACGAGGCGCAGGAGCTTATCACCTCCGTTATATGAGCCTCCATCCTTAGGTCACACTGTAGGGTGACCCCAGCACCTTGAGAACCTTGACGCGCTCGATGCCGACAGTGGGCGGGGGAGCGGCTATCCTGGTGCCCCGCCTGCTGATCGCTATCTCTGCTGTCTTGTTGGGATTGAGTCGCAGGTTATTATCAGACGCCCAGAGTGCGACGTGATGGTGTGACCGTGGCTTGCACCCACTAGCATGTACATGTCGTCAGCGTACTTGAGGAGCTTGTTCTGTGGATGGACTAGTAACAATAAAAAAGAGAAAAAATACAGTTCTTTTTATTTTCAAGCATTACCGACGCATACAAGTTACAATAGTGACACTGGGCACCGTTACAGTCAGCGGGCAATACAGGCTAACCGGCTGTCACAGGTGTTAACTCACAAAAACAAGGTTCATGGAACAGTACTGTAACGCTATCTTCTTGAAGACGGTTTGAGACACGTGCCACACATATAGTCGTGTCGCAAGTAGCCTAGGGCCCGGGCGTTACTAGCCGACAAGCGTCATGGAATCACGGGTCAAACTTCATTGTTCTGGCGCACTGACTGAGCGATGTCCTACATCCCCACAGCCGAGTAATTGGACATTTAATTCAGAGGTCAACACTATAATACAGCAGTATGTGAATAGCAGGCAGCTGCTAACTAGCCGACAGCTAGACCAGATTGGAGTACACAGCGGTAGCATGGTATATACCACCGCTGTGTTCTCCAACGTAGACCGTAGGCCTACATTGCACGTGCAGTCATTCACTTAACATGGATAATGCGACTGTTACCTAGTGGATCTTTGTCGAAATTGATACTTCTTCGGCTTCTTCGGCCTCAACCTCACGTTACAATATGCTGACGGATAATCAGAATCTGAATAGTCTGACGGCAGAAAATTGAAGCAGTCGTAGGCCTAATAAATGCAGGTAGGTGGTCAGCCGAACTGTAGAATTCTAGCTAAGCCATGATAGGATAGATTCCTGCCATTGCCAAATCTAGCAGAAAGGTTAACGTAGGCAACATCGTATAATAATCTACAGTACACAAAATAATACACATTATGACATTGCGCATGCCAGGCACCAGCCCCGATTGCGTGACCATTCTCAGCCGGGGCAGACGTTTTGGTGCTCTGTCCACTCCACAACACTTCTAACACTTTTCCCCTTGAATCGAACTCACGAGGGGGGGGGAGTGTACTGACAGAAGTTTTCAACGTCTCTCTTAGCAATTTCAAACATTTGCAAGCAAGGGGGGCAGGGCGATGTTAGACATAGAGCAGGGGGGCAAAATGTTTCAGTTCGTCAGAGCAGGGGGGGGGGCAGACACTATGGGCAAAGTGTCAACTTTTCTGAGAGCAGAGGGGGCAGAGAACCCCAGGCCCCTCCCACGTTACGCCCCTGCCAGGCATACATATTTAAGTTTACTTTGGAATATGCAGTGATTTTAAACAGCCAAATTAACGGTAGCCGCAGACATGCAGCCGTGTGGAGCAGCGCACAGAAGTCGATAGGACTACTTTAGACAAAGAGCGCCATGCAGGCGGCCTGGCGGTAGCGTGTCAACAGTGGCGCGAGACTTCTAATTTCTAAATGGGATTATGGGGGACAGGTAGAGGTGCAGGTGTGTGCTCCTGGAGTGGGAGGAAGGGAGAAGTAAGTTGACACCTAAACGATTCTGCTTTAAATTTAAGTCAAGCAACATCTTTTGCTTGACATGTTATGACCGTAACTCATATTCTACTGCAAGAATATCAAAAAATCTTGCTATCCGACAGGGGGGGGGGGAGGGCGGAGGGGAGGGAGAATAGCGGGCAGGACCGTATAGCCACATTTTTGGTGGTGATGGGGACCACGTTGTACGTATTAGGTATACTCTCAAAAGCTATCATTCTATCAATTGCAATATAATCGGTTAATAGGGAATTTGCCTAATTAGGTGACTGGCATTGACTTCCATAAATTTTGAATGATGCAAATCATGAGAACGTACATTTAGGCTTATTTAGGCCTACTTGCTAAGTTGTGTAGTCGTGTAAACAGATACTGCAATGAACAAAGTTGTCAAATCATAATCTGGGTCTTCAAACCAGAACCTCGCGGATGACAGACCACTGAAACCATTGCCTTAGCTGACTGAGCTACCAAGCTCAAATATCTCTAAAGTTTCAACGTTTCAAATGGCGTTCCTTTATAGCACAACATTCCTGTACAGCATTGTTCAAAATACGAATAGCAGTTTTTTTAGCTTTCTGCAATGCAAAATGGCCCAACCGCCGAAACCATCAATTTGATATTTTGGTATTGCCATTTAGTAAAATTAGCAATAAGTTAATCTGACAATTAAAACATTTCACGAGGTTCAATTTTTAATATTCGGAGAGTGAAAGCAATTAGAACTTTTCTAGTTACTTATTACGCACTACTTTCTAAATGTTTTTTAATTACTTGGTTTAAGTAAATTTCTTGTGAAGTAATTAAAATATAAGTATAATTACTTAATAAGTAATTGAACTAGTATTTTAATAACTTGTAATCTAATTACTGTACAACACTGTTCCTCTCTCCCCCCAAAGTTACGCCATTGCCTGCCCGGTCTGCTGCGTGGCGAATGTGTTAAGGTCCGGTGTCTTGAGCAATTATAAAAAATGGGCTTTATTCTCGTTTCGGTGCCCGAGCGAGAGAGCGCAAGCGGCAGAGAGGGGGTTCTGAGGTAAGTGGGGGAGGGGTGTGGGCGCATGTGCAAATTAGGAGATAGGTAGGTTTCAAAAGGATTGTTGAACACTCGTTGCGTTACGAGAGGTAGGATGATATCGTAATACAACGCGCATTGTGACATTCTGACAGTTGTCGTGACAGTTGTGATAGTTTATCGTGAGCCTTCTCCACATATCTAACATAAAATAAGGTAAATAACGAATAAATAAATAAAGAGCACTAACAATTATAAATTCAGCAGAGTATGTGAGCTAGATTTGGCAATGAAAATTAACTTTGAAGCATAAAATAATGAAGTGGAAGGGTTGAGCGTGCCTCTGAGGCTAATGCATGAGGGCTGTCATTGAAGTATAAATGAAGTAAAGAGCAGTGGTAGTCAGTTAGGATTATGTAGTGTATAAGCAAGCAATGTACTAATTTTTGATTTGCAGCTGTAACTAAGTCAATTTACTATGCACTAGCTGTTTGCGTAAATTTTTATGATTTGTGAAGGAAGTAACAGATTTAAAGTGTTTAAAAAAATCATTATTGCTTAATATTATTTCTTGTATTGCTTTTAAAATTTTGTTATTATTATTCCTTGTATTTTCTACTAAGTGCTATGCCAAAATTGTCATAACTAATCACTATTGGAATAACTTTTTTATGACAACTCTTTTTCTGTTTCTGTTGTTTCCTAAGCCTCAAACTTGTATACCATCTTTGCATTAGCGTACTAAATTAAATTTTACAAGTCTTGTCATAATTATTTTTGATGAACTAATTCCTTTTTATCGTATCGTATCGTGATTAGTTGAGACTTTGAAATGCTATCACAAGTATGTTTTAGATGAAAAGAGCCGGTATGTAAAAGCTGATGTGTACTGGCATCTGTTTTCTTAAAAAATTGTCTTGTTTTTAATTTTGTTTCAGATTCTATGGTTTCTTTGTAAATTACTGTGTCAAAATATCGAATTTAAACTTGATTTTGTTCAAGTTTTATTTGTATGCCTCCGTGATAATGTTCAATTATTTTTCAAATTTATTTAGTTCTTCTGAGGAACTAGGTTATATAAAAAAAAAATCATTCAAATAACTTTTATAAAAGACAGGTTTTGCCATTCCTTTTCTGTCTGCATTCCCTCCATTGTTGCGCGGTCAAAATATCAAACTTATAGATTAGTTAAAGCCGCACAAACTTCTTGTAAAAAAGTACAAATTAGCTTATAATCGACAAAATAAATATTGTCTTTTTTGTGTCAAAAAGATCTTTAACAAATGCAATTTTTTTTTTGGCTGCCTTTTCGTCTATTTTCTATTCTATATACTATTGAAATAAAAATTGTGATTTTTTCACCTCTCCTAATTTAAAAAAGACAAATAATATGGCCTATATATGAATAACAGTAACATATAAAGTAAAAATTAAAATAGACAAAATATAAAGTGGGGAGCAATATCACCTCATCTCATCCGTAAGCGTCAACCCATATGTGAAGCCACCTCTCAGTAATTGAGCTCTCCCCACACTGGCACGCACGTGCACACATCAAAGGAGGGAACCAAAACGAGACACTCCAAGAGAACAATGGAAGGAACCGAATCTCGACATTACCTGCGTGGCAGTGTGCGCCAGAGCGGCACCAACCTGCACATGTACATGTAGGCTATGTGTGAAAGTACACAATGACCGGCTCCTAGCTGCAGCGCTCACTACGGGAGCCTGTACAGGCTATAATTTATTAACAATTTATTCCCCTAACCTTCACCTTGACTAATTCGGGTTTGGATGTCAACAATGTGCATGTACATGTAGCTACAGTAATTGTCGGCGCTGGTCGAAATTATAACACATTTAGCTCTCAGGTACATTAGATGCGATGTTAAACACGTCCATTTAAAACACATTTGATGCCTACAAGTGTACATGTACTGTACGTGTAGGCCCTACATAATGTGTGTCGAAAGTTGTGTTTTAATAACTGTTTCTCCGAACAGTTAAAAATATGGAAGATACTATAATTTCATGCAGAAAATGGCACTGGCCATGACCTTTTACTATTAACTATGGTATACTGTTGTTAATAGTTTATTAAAAGGTTTTTACTCTCTATAACTATTTGTTAAAATAGGCATTGTTCCAGCATGCTAATTTAACGTGTGGGCCTGTGGCCTATTGTAGTTCAAACTTTAATTGTATATTTAAATCTTTAAAAATGTAAGTTTGAGACATGATGGACACAGAGTTAAATTATAATTATGCATTTATACACGGTGTTCCAAAAACTAGACCCTCTATCGCTAAACGGCGTAGCGGTGCCATACTGTAAAACATGAAATTTTGGCTGCATATTATTTTTGCGTTTTGACTCAGAGAAATTTCGCTGCATTTAATCTTTGCACTTTTTGGGGACTGCCCAATATAAAAAGATTATGCAGCGTTTTTTTCACGCATGTAATTTTAGCGAGTTTGACCTATTCGCGAAATTCGCGAAAATTACTTGCATACGAAAATTTTGTGTCTTACAGTATACCATATATTTCTATGAAATATGCAGAGATTAACAACGAAGAGTAAATTTCAACAGAAAATTTCAACTGCAAATGTAGATGAATATCATAGGCTAATCCTCAAAAATTAAACTAGTAACACCACTAACCACTTTAACACAACTCCCTGGACGCCTGGTACACCGTTCGCGCAAGGATGTGTAACAGCTGACAGAGTACACTCCAAGGTCCAAGCATTCGTACTTTCAACAACCTCGTCGTCCGCCATACAATAGACACTTAAATGTACTATTTATTTTGTTTGGAGATGCAAGACATATATTAGCATCTGATTAAGAGAGCCAATGCATGGCAAGCGCAATAATTCTGCAGCAAAGTGACAAGGTTGAATGAATTCGATTAGCCTGTAATCGATAACGATACGAGGCAGTGGCATCTCTGTGCACCTCTGCGCACTCCGTCAATCCTAGAGGCAGACACTTTGAAATGCGAATTTGGAGAGATGTGTGACTTAATTGTTAGAACAAAACAGATTAAAATTAGCAATTCTATCCTTTATTGACGAAGATAGCAGTACAATACATGTACATTGTACTGTACAAGGCCATAACCTAGAGGTTTGGTTTTTTTAACACAATGTATATTGTTGTGCATAACTTAGACGTTTAAGTTAGCCTTAGTTGGCAGTGGGACAGAGCATTTCAGGGCACTATGCAGATTAATTTAGGGGTGGTCTGGCCCTGCGTTATCATTTCCACTTTCGCTCCTCGATTTTCGTGCTAGCACAGGTTGAACGTTTGCAGTCAGAGATCCAGGCACCCTTGCAAGCCGGCGAACACAGAATTGCAATGGCTAGCAGGGTAGAGCCTCCCGGACAAGTCGTAAAGACGACTAAAGAAGGGGGAGCGGTTCTGTCCGTGACCCCCCGCACAGAACCGGACTGTAATTGTCTTCGTTACTACACACAGTCCTTAAATTCTCAAAATCACCACCACCGGGATATTGAGTCACTCATGACACAGGATGACACCGAATACTACCGAGCGACATTGAGTGGCCCTGAGTGACGCTATGTATAAGTGACACTCAGCAGCGTCACGTCTCTACGCCTCAGTCAATGGGCTAAGGTGGACCCCAACCAGTCAATTAGGTGGAATCATAGAGCTAAAATTTAAAATTTGGCTACTGATGTTGAAATGTGGATAACGCATGATCAAATTAAGACCCGGAATGCTGTTGTGCACGCGAGGACGTACAATGTACAGGCGGAGCGGCCCAATGTAGCCTGACTGCAGTTCTTCGCTCGTCCTTCATCAGCGTTCAACCCCTTCTTCTTTTCCTCCTCCATATGTGCCTGAGCAGTGGCTCGTGGCAAACTCCTGCCATCATCTCGAAGCATTGCCAGGCACTTTGCCTTCCATCAAGCTCTTGCCCACCAGGTCCCTCCTCAGTTGCCTCTCCTTAGTCCTATACCGCTAGGTTCGATCAGCACTCTACGCCCCCTGGTCACTTTGCCTGGGACCCTACGCTGCAGCCATGGCCGTGCGCCGACAGGCAGGTGAGGCACCGTCCCGCTGTCACCCTTACCGGTGCCTCGGCGCGCTCGGGCTACTGTTCGCACGCCACCCCAGAACTCTGCTCGTCCTCACGCTCCTCGCCTCCTCGCTCCTCTTCCTCTACTCGCGCGGGGCGTCAGTTCCGCGCAGCCTGCGCTACGTCGACCTCTTGGCGGCGTTCCGCGACGGGCAGGCACCGGTGGGCGAGGGGCGTGCAACCGGGGGCGAGAGGATCGAGAGCCTCGTTCAGCCCTCCACCGCGCTCATCCTCGTGCTCGACTCCACGGGGCTGACGGGGGCGGAGACGCCGGCGGGGACGGAAACGACGGCAGTGGGGATGACGGCGGGGACGGTGACGGTAACGGGTGCGGGCGGACCCACCCGCGCCGCGGTGCTGCGGTGGGTGGAGCGCGATGCGACGCTGATCGAGTGTCGCGCGGCGCGCGCGTGTCACGTCTTCCTCGTCTTCTACCGCGACGACGCGCCGCTCGCGGACGTGGCATGGCGCGCCGACCTCGTGCGGCGGGTGAACAATAGCGAGAGCACGTCGGGGTCCGCGCCGGGCGGAGAGGGTGCGCCGAGGTCCACAATGAGCCGGGAGATCGTCCCGGGTTCGCCGCTGGCAACCGAAGGGGCGACAGGGTCAACGTCGGGCCGTGCGGCGCCTCCCCACAGCGTGCACGTTGTAACGGTGGCGGACCGCGCGCAGGACGCCCGCGCCGTCGACGACGTGACTCTCGATGCGTATCTGCTGGGCGCGGAGCTACTGCGGCTCGTCCTGCCCGCCCGGCTCGCTCGACCCGCGGTGACAGGCCGCACACTGCAGGCCGCGCGCACGCTGCGCCGGGCGCACCCGCCGCACGCGGGCCTCGTCCTGGACAAGGCGGGGGGAGAGCCGGGGGGCCTGCTGGTCCACAGGACTCACATGGATATCTTCGGACACCTCGTGCCGTGGGAGGTGGCGGATCTGCGCTCGGCGGTCGCCTTTCTGGGCGCGCTGTACCCGCCGCGCCTTATCAGCGCGCTCGGGGGCCTCACGGCGGGAGTGGGAGTAGGGGCGGGGGCGGGAGAAGGGGCGGGGGAGGGGGCTGGGGCTAGTGCAGGGGTGGGGGCGGGGGAGGAGGCCGGGAAAGGGGCACGAGCTGGAGCAGGGGCTCAGTGGACCACCGAGCTGATGAACAGCGCGAATGCGACGCTGCAGCGGTAAGCGAGTATTAGTGTGGGTGGAGTGTCCAGGGACGTAGCGTGAAGTGGGACAAGGAGCAGGCTAAGGGTTGATTCAATTTGTGAAGTCATAAACCCAATATGTGGAGTTAAGGAATGTGAAAATTTAATAATGCAGATGTAGAAAATGTGGAATTAAAATGGTTTAAAATATGTTGTTATGCAAATGTGTAGTCCTAAAACTCATAAAATGACATTTTGGATAAAAATGCCTGGTTATTTCAGAAGCTTATGGTTAAAGGGTGACTTTGAGAGCTAGATCACCTCTGAGGTGGGGCTGTGATCCGTCCCCTTTTCTCCCCTCCCCCTTCCCGCTTAAGCTTCGATGTTTAATGTAAAGTTCAAGAGCCTAATATCCATATACACCGGTAGGCCTATGTGTGAGGCTTTCAAGTTGCTTGCCTGGCTGCTTGATTAGGGATCTGGATTCTCTGATATTCTGTGGGCCCTGTGACTATATAACTGCCTTGCTGTTCTAAGTTGATACTCTCTTTATATGATCTCAATATTTAAATTTTGTCACACTCGAAGTTAAACACTTAACACAGTGAACAGTTGTTAACAGTATGTCAAGATTTTAGGCATCGCAGGGTATTGAGCCTTGGATCATTAATATATTGAATGTGTTTATAGAATGGCTTCAAAAAGCGCTGTTAAGAATGCTCTAAAAAGTGAACAAGTAGGCCTATGGTTAGAGAAGGTCTCAGCAACTTCCTTGCGGGCCCTGAAAATCTTTAGGTCGTCCCCGCCCCCTCCCCCCAAATTGGTTAAAAAACTTAGTTAAATATGCATAAAAATTACCAAAAATACTGATAATTATGAATAGAAAATGTCTTCCGGCGTCCCTAGATTATTTGGTGTGGCGCGACTACTATTGATGGTTGACATCACCGTTCTTCCACCGCGCCCTCACATTTTTTGGTCAATGATTTAATTTTTTTATGTTAAGTACCCGTATGTGTTTTGGTCTATAATCGCTGTATTTACTTCCATATCTATCGTTTGAATCGGATGATAATTTAAACAAGTGCACACGAGATTGCCATTATTTGCATTAAGGCTACTAAACGAGCAGTCACCAGTATATTCCATTTGCAAGTCACTGCACTGCGCGCGACGTGATGAAGCGCATGCGTAGCGCAGATTGTGCAGGCGAGCTTGCACATAATGATATCCACAACCATGCATCGAAACATCGACGTTAATGCAGCCGAGGCCTTAATGACATTGATCTAAGGCTTTATAGACCTAGAACTACTCTTTTTTTAATTTTTATTTCCCTTCTTACAAAGACTTCCATTTCTAACTGCACATTGTCTTAAGGTCCCCCGGTAAAGACTTCATCCTTTTCGTGCAGAACTATCGACCAGGGGAGGGGGACGGAAGTCTTGAAGGCCATTATTGAAAGCAGCTTGTCCATTTTCGGAACATTCTTCTTGTCTGCTTGTCCCTCTTTACGCCATTGTTAATAGAACATGTTCATTTAGACCTCAGTTTCAGGTCACTTTTGTGTATATCAATTTTCACTTTTGCATCACGCGCATTTCAGGATCGATTGAACATTTGGGAATGTATTATGAAAGACACTGTCTTTAGATATACAGTTCAAAATTTATAACTGCACATTTCCTCGACCCGTAGGCCAAGGCTAAGCCATATTTGAGATTGATAACTGCACATAATGCATTTGGGTTTATAATTACAAAAATTGGTTAAAATACACCCCTCTGTTAAGGCTTACTGCTTCCATGCCGCGCTGCTTTAGATAATTCCGTGCCCCCCCCCTCACTGCATGTCTGTGCCCTGCAGATACCTGCGTGCCTCCTTCCTCACTCCGCGTGTGTGTCTTGCAGGTAGCTGCGTGCCCCCTCCCTCACTGCGTGCGTGTGCCCTGCAGGTACCTGCGTGCCTCCTCCCTCACAAAGTGTTTGCGCTGCGACATCGCGCGCAGTCGGCGCGTCATCTCCATGTCGCTGTACGGGGCGGCGCGTCGCTACACAGTCGGCGCGCTACGCAACGCGCAGCTCCTCCCCGTCACGTTCCCTGGTTGGCGCCTCTGGTTCTACGCCGAGCGGCCCGCCGGGCCCGGGCCTGCCCCGCGTCACGGCACCGTGCCCCCCGAGATCATCACTGCGGTGGAGGCGCTGGGCGCGGAGATGCGGTGGGTGGAGGGCCCGGCCGCAGCCCTTGCGCCCATGATCTGGCGCTTTACCGTTATCGAGCAGCGCGAGCTGGAGGCCTTCATCGTGCGCGACTGCGACAGGTCTTGTTCCTGTTCTTGGCTACCACGGTGTTGGTTTTGTTCTTGTTCTTGACTACCATGATCTTGGTGTTGATCTTGTTCTAGGCATCCACGGTCTTGGTCTTGTTTTTGGCTTCGAAGGTTTTGGTCTTGTTCTTGTTCTTGGCTGCCAAGGTCTTGACCTTGGTCTTGCCAGTGAGAAGCTGAACCAACCCCCGGCAAGACGAATAACAAAGAATTAACTGCAAGCCAATTCTCTTCTTCGGGCACTCATTTTTGAACTAAAAACGGTCAATAAAATTTCTTCTGGCGCAGACGGAGGCCCTTTGCTCCCCCGGGTGAGTCGTAAACGGCGACCAAAGAATAGGGAGCGGTTCT
The DNA here is from genome assembly GCA_034695025.1 of Chamaedrilus cognettii. Taxonomy (NCBI): domain Eukaryota; kingdom Metazoa; phylum Annelida; class Clitellata; order Enchytraeida; family Enchytraeidae; genus Chamaedrilus; species Chamaedrilus cognettii. The sequence continues at coordinate 4,441 of JAQIWG010004674.1, read as the reverse complement.
GTGCCGGCTCTCTTATGCAGAATCTGACTGTAATGGTAGTCTGTTATTACACATACTCCATTACACCTCCCCTCTTGCTAGTTGAAGTCTTGGTCTTGACCTTGGTAGCTAAGATCTTGGTCTTGGTCGACAAGCCTGCCGGTTTAGAAGAAAGCGGCAAAGCGACACATTCACAGTGTTTTTATTGGCTAGCGCAGAGAGTGGACTAGACGAGGGCTGTGATGACTATTAAGTATTAACGCAATATTGCAATTTAAAGTATAAAAATTGTGCTATTGTTTAATGTTGAGATATTGAATAGTTGAATTGAACCGAGCTTATATTCAGTTTAGTCTATCTAAAACTTAGATCATGTCTTGAAAATAGAGATAAGAAAAGAAAGAGAAAAAGTCTTGACAGCAAGACTTTTGTTATTGGACAGCCGCCTGACGCCACGTGACGCGGCGGTGGTCGCTGATTGGCTGCGCACTAACAAGTCGTTCCACTGCGTGCGCGACCACCCGAGCCACTCAGGCTTCTCCGTCAGCGGAGGGCTGTGGGGCGGGCGACCCGCGCCACTCCTGCGCATCTTCAATGGGTCGCTGGCGGTCATGATGGGGCGCTATGGCGCGGGGTAAGTGTACATCACTGTGTAGGGTACAAAACTTACCGGCAGGGGCGGGGTTTTGGTGGTTTCAAGAGTTTAAGGACTGTGTACAGAAGCAAAGACTATTAAGATCTTTTCACATGAGAACGTCCGGGCTGTCTTTCCAGAAGCGTTTTTCCCGCAAGACACCCAGAAACCGATCGCAAGACCTAATGTAAACAAAGTCGTCTTTAGCGACAACACGTCATCGCGCAAGACTCGTTTTGCAAGTGATGGATATATGCCATATACATGGTGGTTCATGGGAAGACGTCGGAAAGGCAGGAAGCTTGGCATCCCGCAAGACCGGTCGTCTTCCTGTGAAGACCATTCTTCCCGGAAGACGGACGGCATCATTTGGCCTCCATGGTGCACCGCCACTGTGCAGCGCTGATCAGCGGGAGTGTCTTGCCTTGGTCGCCGCATCTTAGTAGCTGGCCCATGTCTCTGACACGTGCTGCTAGCCCATGTTTGTTGGGGGGGGAGGGGAGAGGGGGGGGGGGGTGCGCACTTTAGCGTGGGAGGTCAGAAAAACTTCGGTTACATACAGCGGGTACAACTTAGATCTTGTTGTTTGACGCCAGGTACATTGAGGACATGATCTTAGATCTTGTTGTTTGAAGTCACACATTGAGGACATGAACTTAGATCTTGTTGTTTGACGCTAGGTATATTGAGGACATGAACGTAGATCTTGTTGTTGACGCCAGGTACATTGAGGACATGAACTTCTTGGGGCGCGACGTGTGGCCGCGCGTCATGAACAACGACTCGATGTGTCACGACAGCTTCTCGTGCAAGCGCTACCCCTCCTCGCACCCCTTCCCCGTGCGGCGCGAGGGCTGGGAGCACCTCGGGCAGGTCTACGACGAGCATCACATCGGGCGGCAGGGCGACATCGACATACTGCGCACGCATGGGCTTAACCCTGTCTGCATACCCCCTCCCTGAGGGACCCCCCTGAGGGTCCCCTCAAATCAGTTTCATCCCCCCTTACCTGAGGGACCCTCTGAGGGCTCCCTAACCCTCTCTTCATCCCCCTCCACCTCTGGACCCTTCCACCTGAGGGCCCTCCCACTTTTGGGCCCTCCCATCTGAGGGCCCTCTTAGCCCTACCTGCATCTCCCCCATCAGCGACCTCCCTCAACCCTTTCTTCATCCCCCCTCCACCTGTGGTCCCTCTCAATTGTGGACCCCCCAACCCTGTCTGCATCCCTTCCACGTGAGGGCTCCCAACCATGCATGTATTCCCACCCACTTGAGAGCCCCCAACCATGCATATATTCCCACCCATTCGAGAGCCCCCAACCCTGTCCGCTGTCCACCAGAGCGCATAGAAACATAGTTAAATCCTTCCACATAACTACATCTTCTGACCAGTAGCGCAGCGACAGTGGGGGAGGCTAGGTGCGGCGCCGCGGGACCTCGTAGAGGTGGCCCCACCCCCGCACAGGGCGCCAGAAGATTTTCGTCCGCACCTCCCCCTTCCATCGTTCTGAGTTTCAGCGAGAGAAGTCGTATGGAGGACAGCACTGTCACACTGCCTTGTGCACTCGGAACCCTCGCCTGAGTCGCCTCTGATTCCAATCTCAGTAACCCCCCCTAGTGGGGTTCCTTCAGCATCAGTCAATTCAAATTTCTTTGAAAGTTTCTTTTTTGGTGTGATCTTGTTGTCTGGGGTCTGAATAACATTTTGGTGCGAGTGGACAACGATCTGACCACATTTGAGTACCTGGGGGCATGAGGGGGCCTGAGCCTCCAGTGAGAGTATTGCGAAAAGACTAAAATATTGTGATAATTGTAATTCTTCTCATACACACAAGAAATTTGGTGAAGCCATAGACCGATACGGTGTAGTAAGCTCTGGCAATATTAGCATCACACAACTTAACTGTTTTCAAAATGGCGGCCAAAATGGTGGCCGAAAGCATAAAAAATCATATCACGAGTTATGTTCCACCTAGGGACATGATTTTTGTGTCCAGAACTACATTTTTGAGATCAGGCAGTTCATTGCCCTATTCAAATCTGTTGCTGGTAGGCTAATTTTTATTGAAAATGCGAAATATCCGCCAGATATATAGCAAAATTTATTTAATTAGTTGTATTTCTCAGGGGTCAAGATTTCAGTGTCCATGACTGTTGTTTGAATGTTAAAAGAAATTGACTTCTAGAGTATGATTAGCATATGGCCATCATGGACAAAAATCTGGCTCTCTTGGGGCACAGGATGGCATAGGGCTTAGGCTAACCCCACTTTAAATACGCTTAGCCCCACTTTAAGACACGTGTGAAAAGTTTAAAGTGTTCTGACGAATGGACAAACTGATATAAACCAGATATTTCTTCTCTAAACTTTTTCTCTTTTTTCCGGTTGCTGTGAGGGCTGAGAAACAAACTGAAAACTCCATGTTCTGTGCCAGAAACAAAGTACAGGGGAACTTGTATGTCCTCTTGACAACCCAGTTGTTGTTCATGGAGAAGACGTGTGTGACTTAAGTATGCATTCTAAATCAATTCAAACAAGTTGATGCTGCACTGCACCCAATCTGGAGCTTTCCTATGAACACTCTCTGTGGGGGCACCGTGCAGCCTGGTGCAAAACATGTCGTCAGCTGTGCAAAGTATCAGCCCTTGACTGAGCAAGAGGGCGCTATACTCAACTGCTACTTTGTTGAAGGAAGACACCAAGACGAAAATATAAGTCATTCGTCCAAGTGTGCCTCTTCTGTGGCGATGAAACTCACGCGGATGACCATTCTTTCCAGATGCTGAGCCTCACCATAGATGTAGACGTCAGCAGTTCTATTGGGAGATTTGTATCGTTTCACGCCTTGCTTTAGAGATTTACGGTGGTCATCAAAGTGCTACATTAACACAATATATCATCGAAAATATTACACTATATTTAGCTGCAGATATGTTGAAATGGTTCGAGGTAGGGAACAAGTCAAATGTGAAGATATGGAGGTTTCTATAGAAAATAAACCGTTCCAATTCGTCAATGAAGTCGCTGGAGGACACCGATTATTCGCTCTGTAAGATCTGCCCGATAAGATGCAAGAAATAATCGGAGCAGCGTGACATGCACCCAAAAGGAAGGGAATCATACTCGTTTAAAGGAAAGAAACCTGGAACACCTCTCTGATATGACAAGTCAAAGAAATCCGAAATCAAGTATTCCTTGTGTGCTCAGACATGGCTAGGAAGATAATCTCTGATGCCATTTAAACACCAGAGGAAGAATCGCGTACTTTACTTTTGGCAGAAAACATTCTGCGTAGTCCAGTTTTAGATCATGACACATCTTTTCATTTCAAAGGGTCATTTATGAACTTGTTTGTTCTGCTGGAATTTGGAGTCAATGTTTAGCACTCTTTTGTAGGACAGGCTAAGGTACTACTCATGTAGTAGCTTTCTGCTCGTTGTTTGGGAATGCATTTTGATATCAAGAAACGCTGCAAGGGATGCTAACACTGCAGGTTCTCTGCAAGAGAAGTCATATTCAGCATAGCTAGTTGGCTGACACTTCTTTCTGCACAGCCGTTGGTTCTGCACAGCCGTTGGTAAATGATCATTTGAAAGAAAGTTGTGTTATGATATAGAACTACTTTAGGTGGAAAGTTTGCAGCTTAAAGTAAAGTATGTGATTCTGATGCTTGAATGGACCTTCCTGTAATTATCAGTTACAGATGATGATGTATATAGTTATAGTTCGGTTTTAGATAGTTAATTTTGCTTCTTTGTTTCGGGGACTAAGCTAAGGTAGAAACAACTCCGGTAGCTAAGGTACGGCATCGCTTTTAATTCTAACAC
>JAQIWG010004673.1:0-15630 GCA_034695025.1 Chamaedrilus cognettii | reverse complement strand
CTGCCCCCCCCTGCCCCCCCCAAATGGCGTCCCTGCTGGACTCTACAACCGAGTGCAATAGCACAAGTTTCTCAGCAGATAAATTCCGCAACGTAGATGGACGCCAATGGTCATAGTTACTCATAGTGAGTCCCGAAACCACCACCAACCGAAAAAGAAGGACTGACAACTGCCTAAAAAGGTAGCCTATAACATCCAGTACAATCTGGTGCACTCTAGGAGGGCCTGAACTCAGCTGAAGTTATAAGTGACATATATCAAGTGACATAATAAGCCTGAAAAGGCCATAAACTCCCCCATTGGAGTGAAGCCAGAGCATGGATGACAGAGCATGTAGGCCTACATTCTGGGGGTGGACTAAATAAAACTTTAAAAAAAAACGTTGCGACATGTCATTCTGATCTCGTCATGAATCCCATACTGTCTTATATGAAATCACATTTTCAGATTTTTCTGCTTGCTCTGCATGCTGCAACAAAGATTTTGTTACAGTTACATTGAGCAACAATGATATCCTGTTTGCTTCTTTTTTAACACGAGGTACAGATTTGCATTCAAATTTGCATTTTAAAGTTTTATTGATTTCATTTTTTAATTCAATTAACTTATGCAAGACGCGTGTTTGTTATTTATAGCAAATGGACAAGAAAGAAGAGGAGAGCAGCGAATTTGTTAGCTCAGTTTGCTGGAGATCCGTCAGTACTATTTAAATTTCTACTTAATTAAAATTCGTATAAATGTTTAAAGAAATCTTGCAAGGAGCGAGGGAGAGTCAAAGGGAAGGAATGAATTTTAAGATTTTGACAGTGAATGGGTGGTTTGATGTCGAGAAAGGTGCAGAAATAGCGATGATGTGAAGGATAGGAGGCTGGAAGTGTGTTGTTTACAAGAGACACTATCTAGCGGCAGAAGTTTCTGCTGCTATCTGGGATAAGACGTTTTCTTGGCTTAAAATATGTCGTTTTTTCAAAACCACATCGGTAAACGGTCTTAATGGTCCTAACATCACCCCCGTCACCTGAACCTGACTAAAACTTAAGTTTTACTACCTGTCGACTAATTTTATCTTTTTTCGCTACTTTGTGCGATATTCAACACCCCGGTCCTCTTCTCGAACTAGAAATGCACACGGCCCCTATTATCGCCCACTCACGTTTCGTTTACATTTGGGCTTGCTGATTCTAGGCTCGGCCTGCTGCCTTCGGCCTGCCCTTCTCCATAGTCAGATTTCCCTGCCGTGAGTCGCCCGCAGCGTTTTAACTATATAAAAGATATACTTAAGGCTTTTTAGTTACGTTTGCATCAGCAGGTCGGTGACCTAGGTCATATGTTATGGCCCTTTCATACTTACCCCGATAGTTTTATCTTTCATGGCCCTATAGTCAAATCATTGAAAAAGAATAGTACATTCTACCCTCTACCACGCCTTCCATGTTTTTGTCAGTTACGGTACACCGTTCTTTGTACTGGCGGTCCTTTTTGTTGCCTATCCTTAATGCCAGTCCTATCCTCCGCCGCACCCTTCCAGTCATCTTTTCTTACATGCTCCCATTCCTCCTGCATCCGTCTGTTTATCCTTTGATCATCTGCCATTCATTTTTATTTTTGACTCCAAATCACTCTCAACAACTACCGTGAAACCTCGTGAAATCTCTAGTATCCTCTTATGTTATCTTCTCCTGACTGGCGATGTTGAAGTGGTCTCCGGCCTTGTCCGATTTATTCCTCCTGCACTAAACATGACGACATTCAACGTCAGATCTACTGCTTCAACAACTCTCTACAACAAGCCTGAAATACTCAAACACCTAATAAGCCTAAACGATCACAAAATAGATGTTCTGTTTTGTGTACCGAAACCTAGCGACAACCTGACACCCCACCTGCTGCGATTCCTGAACTCTCTTCTCGCCCCCTCCCTTCCTAATATTTTCCTGTACTGTCTCAGGTCATAGTGTGGAGGCCATGGTGTAAGCTTCATCTTTGATAACAAAATATAAGCAAAGATGTAACTATACCAAAATATTTTTCTTTTGAATTCCAATCTGTTTCACTGTGTTTTCAAACCTCATTATTCCTGTCTCTCTTTTTACAGTGCTCTGCCACATGGCAGGTCTTTGGCGTCCAAACCTTTCACCTTATCCGATCTTTAGTCCTTCTCTTCATATCCGCATACGATTCCTTCTCAAGCAGGTCGTCTATAATTCCGATACATGGCCTTCCCGGTCCTCTCCTAGTATCCTACCCTCCATACTCCCCTCCATCACCTCTTTTAACAAACCCTCTCCTCTTTTTACATGTCCAATCCAGTTTTTCTTTCTTCTGACTATCATTTTGATCATAATCCTTGTTTCCCCTACTCTTCTAATCATAGCCTCCCACTTTGACCCCTTCCACTACATTCTCCATTGCCTCTTCCATCATCTCCTCTACGTTCAGCGAGAACAATGGCGGAGATAACAAGCATCCTTGTCTCACTCCTCTCCCTATTATTTTCGGCTCTGAGTACTCATCATGTACCTTCACAATGGCTTTTTAATTCATATACAACTCTCCCACCATTATTCCTGTCAATACGATCATCTTCTGTCACTACGATCCCATACATGCTATTCAACATCTTCCGACCCCCTTCTTCATGTAAACTTCAACTTCAACTTTAACTTCTCTACTGCACTCTACCCTAATGGATGATTATTTGCAGCCTACCTAAGCCACCTTTATTCTAAAGCCTCTATCTGAAACCACCTTTATTACTGACTGACGAAGCGTTGTGGCCGAGTGGTTTAAAAGCTGAATTAGATTTTCAAAATAGGACCCTTATTCTGAAGGAAATCTGATCGTAAGCGCGTCGTACGCGAGTCGTAAGGTAGTTCTAAGGTCCTATTTGGATAGTTTGTAGCACTTGTTCGTTAAAACTCGCTTAAGAATCACATGCGACTCTTATGCGAACAGGAACAGCAATGAACGTTGCGATTAAGGACATTTCAAATTCGTAAGCGAATTGGAAGTCGTAAGCTCGGTTTTATGATCAAAGTGTAGCTTTACTTCATAGTTTTATCAGAGTTTTAAGCTAGTTTGATGAAACTGAGTCGTAGGCCTTGTTTGATGCGAGCATCAAAAAGGGCCTACATCCGATCAGAACAGCTTGCGATTGCTGCCAATGGCGCAGTGAAATTTTTGCTCAAGGGGATTAATAATAATGCATCATGCTAGCCTGTACATTTGCGCATCCAAGATCAAGTTTGATGCACCATGCACACGCAACGCACAGCACAATGTGCATAATCATGCACAACGCATGGTCCATATGTACAATGCAAAGACACTGCTCACCATGCATGTGTAGGCCTACTCTGCACTGAATTCGGGCTCAATAAATGCGACTTTGACTATGTGCACACGAGCCATGCCCATGCGCAGCACATTTACACTGTTTATATGCACTATGCATGTAACTGAGTTTGTTGTGCGCTGTTTGTATGTGGTGTGTTTTATTTGCCTACTTACTCTCTGGTCTTTCAGCCTCGTTACGGTCGTTTGTTTGATAGGATGCCAAACACAATCCCCACTCTGGGCAATCGACTGAAACCGTCGCTGGAAGAACTGAATTTCAGTTATAGGAGCGTTGCTCAACTTGCTGTCTCGCGTATCGCACCCTGGACCCTCAACGTGCTACATATTAACTTTGATCTTTTTGCTTGCAAAAAAATGTGCTGGAGATGCTAACATATTCCTAGATCTTTTTAAAAACATCCGCCTTGAAGTACAACAACTTCAAACACATATACACTGATGGGTCGAAGGATGGTGATATGGTAGGCACAGCTATTGTCACTAAAGACACAACTGTAGTCCCGTCTCCCCGACAAATGCAGCATTTCTACAGCTGAGATCAAGGCTATCCTTATGTCCCTTAACTACATAAGAGAGTCCAAAAGATCAAGGTTTTTGATCTTTACCGACTCACTTTCAGTCCTACACGGACTGCACAATATCCGTTCTGACAATCCTCTACTCCTTCAAACACTTGAAGAACACGCTAAACTCATCTCCTCTGGGCACATCATTATTTTCTGCTGGATACCAAGTCACATTGGTATCCCTGGCAATGAAGAGGCAGATAAAGCAGCCAAACATGCTCTAACCCTGCCCATTAGCGCCATTAAGATAACCTTCTTCAGACATGAGACAAGTTGAGCCTGTGAGCCTGTTGGAGCACCGCGCTCAAGGCGTCGATAGCTATGCGTGACGGAATGCTGCTAAATGGCTCAAAATCTTAATCTATTCTCTTAAATGTCGTGCCGTCTCGGATATGACATCAAACTGTGCCCGGCAGCCCTGCCCCTGCTGCCACCATTTGGCAGGTTGGACGGCAGGAAGGGCATCCGGTCCGTAAAACTATGCTGTATCAGGAGCATCGCAGCTTATCGACGAATATCCATTTACATCGTCAGCATAAGAACCATGTCCTGCTTCACGCTCTGATATTATTTTAGCGACTGGACACGTATGCAGTGTGAACAGAACCGGTCTTAAAACCGAACTCTGAGATACGCCGTACTAACACAGTGCAGCGAACGACAAAGCACAACTGGTGACAACCGACTGCGCTCGGTCTTTGCACAAAGCAAGCCAGTTGAGAGCATTTCCGGATTTGCTGAAATCCTGTTCGAGCCGCTCTAGAAGAACAGAATGCTCCACAGAATCAAAAGCAGCAGAGATATCAAGACTGATGAGTAACGCGGGAGATCCTCCGGCAACGATAGCATGTAGATCGTCAATGACTCGCAGCACCAAGGTCTCACAGCTTCTTCTGCTGCGGTAAGCTGATTTTATGGGATCCAAATTGAGAGATTGAGAAATGTGCTGCAGTAGTCGTGACAGGCATAATTGTTCTAGCATCTTCGAGATGGACATCAAATTTGAAATGGGACGATAACTTGAAGGCTCATGCATTGGCGGCTTGGTCCAGTCCAGTTTTTTCGGGATTGGTGTGACGTGCACGAATTAGACTGAGCCGGACAGGCACCTGTGGAGAAAAAGAGACTGGCCAGGCGAGTTAATGGAGCAGAAACTGTAGCTGACACACTCTTGAGCAGCCATGTCGGGATGACATCGAGCCTTGATGACCTTGATGATGCGCGAGTCAACAACTTCAACATCTCCTCCTTTGTGACGGGTTCAAGAACGCTCAGCTGTGTGTCAGGAGCGGCTCTGACTAGACGATGCTGCCCACCAGCCAGTGGAGCCGCGCGTGTATCTGCAAATTTATGAACGAGGTAATCCGCCATGTCCTGCTCCCACACCGGTCGCTATGTTTCAGGGGGTGTAGAAGTGTGCAGTAGCTTATTCACCACCCCCCCACACCTCACGTGTGTTGCCATGGGCGTTTCTTAATTGTTGCTCAATTTGGTCTCTCCTCGTAGCGGTTATCAGGTCTCTCGCTCTGCATAAGCTGCCCTATGCTTCACTTTATCATCCTCTGCACGGCTCTGATTGGCGAGCTTCTCCAGCTTCCGTCGCAAATCCTTTGCTCTACAAGCCTGCGCAGACAGTTCGAAGTATTCAGGTGTGGGCTGCCTCTTTGTCAGTCACAATAGGAATCAATTCGTCGAGTGTCACTGCGAAACAGTCAGCCAGAGCTGTCAAATAAGTGCATGTCCATGCATTCAATTTCTTTGTCTGCTTCAATCATGTTGATTCGAGTGCGAGACTATCCGAGAACAGGGTCACGTCAAGATCACCAAAACAACGAAACTCGATGATTTCCGACTTTTTTTATCGCTGGCTTGGTGACTAATCGGCATGCCACCAGATAGTGATCAGCCATTCCGACATCTTTCAAACATCAGAAATCATCAGCAACAACACCGTCTGGACAAGTAAAAATCAGATCCTGAAGGCCACCGCAGTTTTGTGTGCGACCAGACACGTGCTGTACAAGATTATGTTCATCCCGCCACGCGCTGCAGACCATAGCTGGGCACCAGACGGTCTTCCCCTGGGCAGTTGAAATCTCCACACAGAACGAAATCTTCACCCTGAAGCTCATCTAGAAGTTGCGGTACTTCAACGAGGAATGTCGCTATGGACAGAGAAATTGAGCGATAGATTGCGGCGAGCGTTAAGTAGCGCTTTGCTGAAACTAGCCTCTGCCTGATTCTGCGCCATTCACTGCACAACCCTGAGTACCCACCACCCCCCTCTGCGCCCTCCCCTCAGTCCCCTCCTCCCTCCCGCCCTCCTCGCTTGCCCTACCACCGCATCCACCCTCCCACGAGCCGCCCTACCACGGTCACCAAAATACCTCGTCGTGATCCAAGACCATGTACCGATATTTCCTGATGAGCGTGAAGCACAAAATAACCAAAAGGGCTCAGGTCCAGTTTGATGGCCTCATGTTCCTATTCATAGATCCATGGTTCAGTTATTGCCGGAATGTATGGAGTCTCATCGCGAATGACGACGTGTAAAACAGCAATTTTTATGCAAATTGATTGAATATTGAGAACACTAAGCTTTGGTCCGTCCGGAGGGGGCGCATGAGGCATTGGCCGTCGGTATTGCCCTAAGACAAAGAGCGTATGCCGCCCGACGAACTGAGCGCAGTTGGCGCACGGCGAACGAACGCATGCTGAGGAGGTCAGAGGAACTGTAGACGTATGCAGTAATAGCTGCAGGCCTGTTGTTGTTTACATGAGTGATAACTGCAGTAATCAACCTAGCGCACGGTTCAGCATCGCATAGGGGTCGAAGGGCGATAAATCCGCCGCAAACGTCGTCGAGAGACATTGTACAGAGTATCCAGCACCAAGTGTTCCCGCAGCAGAAACTGACCAAGTGTTCATGCGGCAGAAACTTCCGAAACCAGAGCTGCAAAGCATTATGCTAATGACAGCTGTCCTAATTATTGTGGACATTTTCACCAACGAGTCGCCATTACAGTAGCCGCTTCTTTTTCAAAAAGTGTAGACACTTAGGTCTTATTAATAATTTTAAGTTTAAAGCACCAGTAATGCAGGATCTGGTAGTCAAGTAAAGTTATGTATATAGAAGCAACATCTGTGCACACACAATAGACACTTCAATAATATTACAACACATTAACAACACATCCATGTTGGACCTTATGAAGTCCGTGAGCGAAATATCTCTTAAGCTAATGTCCGCCCAGGTGGATCAAATATCCTATGGAGATACCCGTGGATGAGATATTCGTGAGGGAAAATCCGTGGAGCAAATGTCCTGGATTCGCTTGACAAACACGCTCCACTCAAATCTACATCCTGCCTTTCTTGTCATAGTATATAATAAACATAGTATATATAAACTGTTCATACTCCTTCTCCTTGTCATTTGCTTGAACAGCAGCGGCTCGTTGCGAACTAGCGCCAGCCATCCCTGTCCAACGTCATACTCCATCCCTCCACCAGGCTCTTGCCCCCCAGGTCCCTCTTTAGTTGCTTCGCCCGCATCGTTCTCGGCCGACCCCGAGGGCGTTTCCATGTGGGGTAGGGCACGCGCCCCCCCATGATGCGCCACTTGCACCATTTTTACCCCGAATTGCATGGAGTGATTGCAAACGGAGCTGCAACAGGCATCTAATATGTTAAATTAGTTTTCGCCATTTTATACATGCAATTGTTTTTGCATTGTAATTGAGCTGTCATTCAAGTAGTGCAAAGATGATACATTGGATTTTTTAATATATTAAATTTGTTTCAAATTTTGTCTACTTTGCAGCGGAGAAATTTTTAGAAAACGGTCAACATCTGGCAAAGCTAGGGCCTTGAATTCAATATCTTGGTTTTATCCTGTTGTACCATATTGCCTATGGAAAAGAGTTAAATGTTCTTTGAATGCCAACCAAGTTGCTGTGTTGAAGAATAACGATACGTCCACGTACATTATAAAGTTAACCGTGAAGTTTCAACAAAGGCTGCACTATGCTACGCTGTTGATGGGTTGCTGCTGATGCTACTAAATAGCGTTTAGTCAGTGGAGAGGACGAATGGTACTCTTTCTCGTACTTCCACGTGCTTACTCATAGTTTTCTCAATATATCCGTTATAGGTAAAGGTTCTGTACTTGTACTCTTTTCTGTTTATATCACCCGTATTAGCTATAGCCTTCCTAAGTCACAAGTTTTTTCATCTTTACGCTGATGACACTCCGGTTTACATATCATTTTTCAGTTCCGATCCATTCAATACTCTCTCTACTATTTCATCCACACTTGATTCTGTTCGCACCTGGTTAATTACTAATCGTCTGTCAGTAAACACATCAAAAACTGAATATTTCTTCATTGATACTCGCCAGAGACGTGCAAACTTGTCTCATCAATAAATCAATGAGATTTCATGGCACCTCTCGCTCTTCCTTTGATTGACCACAAAATCGAGAGGTCATTTTTTAACATGATCTCTCAATGAAAAAACGTATGTGTTAAATCAGAAAATTTTTATTTTACCCGAAACGCTAGTAACTGCCAAATCCGTTTCTGGCTCGACACCAGCTCTGCAATGGTCCTTGCAAATTTCTTGGTCACCTCTAAGCTTGATTATTGCAACAAGTCTTCTTCATGGTCCATGGCATCCTCATAAAGCTTTCCTATTTTAACCAGCCTCAAAAGGTTAAAATTCTCTAGCACGTGTTATTCTTGTTGTATTCTATTCGTGCTTATATCAACGTCGTCATTTTTCTCCTACAATTAAACAGTTATTTTTAAAGTCATTAAATTTAAAATTTCCTCCATGACATTCAAAACTCTTCAAAATAATCATTTTCGTTTATAAGCTTCTCACTCTCTAAGTTCCATATGCAAACTTTTGCTCAGCTGAGAAACACCTTGCAGTTTCCAAAATACTTTCTGCCAATGGCCTTTGCGCTTTTATGTTGTTGATGAAACCCCCTCTCGGTGAAACCCTCTCGGTGAAACCGAGGTGAAATCCTCTTGGTGAAAGCGAAATCTCGGTGGAACCCCCTCTCGATGAATTCCCCCCCCCGATGAAACCCTACTTGGTGAAACCCCCTTCTATCTCACTTTCTTTGCGTTCATACACAACCCTGTCAATCTTCCTCTCCGGCCTGAAGACTCACCCTTTTACTCCATAAAGTACTCAAGTACTCACCGCACCTATAATTAACCTCATCGGTGTCGTCACCAGCTGCCTAGCGGACAACTGACACGACCTACTGACATGATTTTCCCTTGGCCTTCATCTCTATCTTAACCTTGGTGTACTAGCATTGATATCAATGTTGCTGGTAGGGCGTCCCAGATGTGGTCGTCGTACTATGAAACGGGTAAAAACCCCATTATTTTTATGACTGTTATTATGTGGAGCGCTATGTTGACTTTAATCCTTTGACTCTAATCATTTATCTAAATATTATTTTTAAATCATAAATTATGAATGAATGATCTACCTTGACAATTTCAGGAATCAAGTGTAGTTGTTGCGGCAAATAGTCAAGGGATTATAAAGGTATACATTTTTACATAAATCTGATCTTATATTATAATTTGGTTGAGTTCTGATGTTCTGCATATTTCTCAATATTTTAAGTCACCGTAGTTAAGTAGATAATGGGGGGCATCCAAATACGTCCATGTTGTACCCCCGGTCCATCATGCCGGATGAAGCAACAGACGGAAAAACAGCCATACTAACTTTTCGAGATTGGCTTAGCATAGGCGCGTGGAATTCTACACCAGATTGGAGCGCTGGAGCAACACCTGCACGAACTGAAAACGGGATGGGAAGAAGGAAGAGTGAATTGGATTGATTGAGACAAGATGGGAGGGACAGGGAAAATTTACTACAGATGGATAGAGAATATTAACTGCAGGAATAGTTGATAGTATTCTCGCATGACGGTAAACATTGAGATGGAGTAGCTCTCGTGCTCACGCCGAAAGTAAGCAAAACCCTGGTGGCCTACCAGCCAACATCACATCGCATCATAAATGCCGGATTAAAAATAAGAACGGGAGTCGATGCAAGAATGCAAGTACGCACCAACCTCAACAGCAAGCGATGAAAAGATTGCCTGCTGTAATTCGTGATAGAAATTGTTTGTTTTTATAGACGATTTATATAACGATTACAGGAGGCAATACAAACGACACAAAGCCACGATATGCTGCTAGTGATAGGAGACTTCAACGCAAAGGCTGGATCAGACTGCCAATCTTGGGGTGAGCACTCGGTAAATTCGATCATGGAAATGAAAACGAACGGGGGAAAGATTCTTGCAATTTAATAGAAGCAACAATCTTGCAGTTGCCAACACACTGCTCTATCAGAGAAAGCCACAATGGAAATGGACGTGGACAATATGATTGACTTTGTGCTGGTAAATCGCAGATGGAAATCAAGCATCAGATCATGTTAGTCAAATGCGGCAGATGTAGGCTCCAACCACAAGTTAGCTCTGGCATCAATAAAACTAAAACTCAGAACGAAATCAAATATGAAAGGTACCAAAGAGTTTGATGTGGATTAACTGAGCAATATGGATATGAAAAGAAAATACCGTGCAGCTGTCTATTCTCATCTTTCTTCAACTCTAACTATAGGAGCGTGGAAGAGACCTGGGAATGGTTCAAAAATGGTATCTCAAATGCAGCGAAAACACAATTGGCTACAAAGACAAGAATGTCCCAGACATGACATTAAACTGTGCCCGGCAGCCCTGCCCTTGCTGCCACCATTGGGCAGGATGAAGCGTTGTGGCCGAGTGGTCAAAGTCGCTGGTCTCAGATTTCGATTTTGAGTCACTTAGTGCGCCCTTTGGCAAGGGTGGTTTAGATTCATCTACAAGTGTTCCTACAATGTCTACCAGTCAACGGTGGAGCCACCACCAGCGGCCATCAGCTGGTGCAATGTAGCATCGACCTTTCCCCGTAAGAGGCTACAACTACAACAACAACAACAAGAAACAGAAAGCTTCAAAGTGTTTAACAGATGAAGTATTACAAATGAGTGTCAAAAGAAGGGAGCTAAATGAAATTATGGAAGCTGAAATACACTAAGAAAACAATATAATAGACTTACCAGAACAATGAAACTTACCGCAATGTGAGACAAAATCAACAAGACCAATGCAGCGAAGTAGAGAACTGTGCAAAAAAAAATGAGACAAACGAGTTATGCTGTAAGATCAAATAAATTACAGGAAGATGTAACCTGAAGATGTTATCAGTGAAGGATAGAGGAGGTAAGATAAGACAATAGATGCAGAGAAGGATACAATAAACAGATGGAAAGAACACTTTGAAGAGATATACACTGTGAAAAACACCACAGATGAAAGCATACTTACTGAAATACCGATCACTGCAGTGTGGAACTAATGCCAGAATTCCTCGAATAAGAAGTACATGTAAGAGAGTCTGTAGACAAATCTGAAAAAAGAAAAGCCCCAGGAAGCGACAATATACCGGCAGAACTATTACTGGCCGGTGGGGAGCCGGTCGTGAAAGCATTTTGAAACCTCTTGTTCAACAATATATATTTCAAAGTGATTCCAAAGAGTAGGGAAAGGCAATATTTTAATATAACAATTTTGGCAATTTTTATATAACACTGTTATATAAAAGGGGAAATAAAACTGAATGCAAAACTTTAGGGGAACAAGTCTGCTGAGTATACCGTACCTGGAAAAGTTTTTACCAAAACGCTTCAAAAAAGGTTTAAGAATTCTGAAGGGGCTCTCTGGGGGGGCCCGAAGGAGCACCAAAGAGTTTTTCCCGATGCTGGCGGAAGTTCAATATTGGCCCTGAGGATCAAGATATACGGGAAGGTACCAAGCATATTATATTATGGTGAGATAAACATACTGCAGTAGCGTCAGAAATTCCTGCAGTTTCCCAGGTTGTTTTTTTTTCACCGCCATTTGTCTTGGGAAAAATTCTTGGGTTGGTTTCTCGTTGGCTACCCCGAGGGTTAATATTAGTTTTCCGTCTCTTGTTGGTCTTGGTCCACGACGTCTTATTCAATTTATTCAATTCTATCCCATACGGGACATTCCCCTATCCGCCATCCTGGGGACGCGCGCCCACACCGCAGCACACAGCGGAGAGCTATCCAGGAGTAGATGCAAACCAAGACTTGATTGCAAATAAGGGCAATTGTGAAACTTAAGAAATTCATGGGAGGCAGGGATAGGCAGGGATATAAAAAAATGAGATATCGAAAAACTGAATAAAGACTCAAACAACAAGGTATTTAAAACAAAATTCAAAAACGAAAACAGAAGATGAGACAAGTTCAAAAAGTTGAAAAGAGAGGAAAGTAATCGTAGTAGAACGTGCAAAGGAAAGCAATGGATATAGGAGCATGAAGGCAGCAAGAAAATCAGATATAATAAAGGAAATGATTAACAAAATGAATGAACAACGAAAATAGAAAAACATATAGCATGGAAAGGATGAAAGAAATTTTGATCGACTCTCTCTATATCAGACGAGTGTACTTTTTGCCACAAGATTTAACAAAGATAAAGAAAAGATTAAGAAAAGATTAAGAATTAACAAAGATCAATTCCAAATAAATTAAATGCCAATGAGTGCCGTGACAACGGCATTATCAGTCTTATCGATGATCATACATCAATTTGCAAAAGGAAAAAGTGAGTAGTGACAAACACTTTGACCAAGAGAAGCGAAAATGGTGCGCAATGGTCAAACAAGCGAAGGTTCAAAATAGATAGAATATACCATGGTAAGGCAAAGATACCCAAAGAGATCCCCGGCCGCATATAACTGCAAGAAAATCGACCCAGATCACAAAATCTCTCCACGATGCGGGTGAAGGCTTGAAGAGGTTCCCAATGGGCTAAGAAGGGGCCCATTTGGAACTTCTTAATGGAAGAGGAATTTGCAGTGCCTACGTGTTCTAGTGGTATTTCACTGGACTGCCGTGCTATCGGTCTGGGGTTCAATTCATGCAGTAGCTCAACAGAGAATTCAATTTCTCGGGCTTGCGCAGTCCCAATTTGGCTGGGACTTTAATTAAGATCCGAAAGACACAGCTTGTTGGGTGGTCTGATCGGACAATAAATTGTCACAAAATTGTGTCACCTCTCCCTTTGCCTGCGAAGGTAGTCTAACATCAAGTGGAATCTGCACACTGTAGGACTGAACTAAGCTGAAGTTCAGGATTCAAGTGAGAAAACAAACCTGAAAAGGCCGAAATCACCCATTGGAGTCAAAAACCAGAGTATGGATGCCAGAGCACCCAGACTTGGCCTAACATGCTGGGGTGACAAAAAGATAATAATAGTACCGTGTATTTAATTTGATTTTTAGAAGATATTTGACAGAGTAAATTGAGCGAAGAGATTATGAGCACTGTAAAGAGTATACGAGTGAATTGGAGGGATAGAAACGGTGAGATAACTGTACTTGAAGCACGAGGCTATCGTGAGGACCTAGGAATGGATAAACAGAATCAGGCATCTTTTCAAAAGGAGCAACTCAAGACCATGAAAACGTGGTCTCTCGATCCTTTTGACTTAACAATAATAACACCCCTGCAGGCCGGGGAACAAACAATTGGCCTGCAGCCCAGAGCTCCCCAAGCTTATTGCAAAATGCGACTAAAGAAAAGGGGGAGCGATTCTGTGCCGGCTCTCTTGCACAGAACCGGACTGTACAGCCCTTGTGTGCTACACACAAAACGGTCCCTAAACTACAAGAAAACAAACATAACAATAATAATAATAACCAAGTCGAAAGGACGTATGATATAAACGTGAGAAAGATAAAGCAATGTTTGAGCAATCATCATAATCATAGTATTTGATTGACACGGGGTGGAATAAAAAGTTCAAGTACTTAGGATCATGGATTACAGAGTACAGAAGACTGAAATTAGAACGAGAATAAAAATGGCCAAAGATACCTTTAGTTAATAAGAGGAAGGAATTGTTGCCTAGACTAATCAGTAACAAAGTGTAGAAGAGGATTGTGAAGGCAATTTGGCAATTTGTTTATTTCTCTCTGGTCGGTGGCACTTTGCCCGACTGATACAAAAGGAATACAGGCCTTTGAGATGTGGGTTTGGAGAAGAATGGAGAAAATTAGCTGGACTGCAAATTTAATCATGCGGTTCAAAAGATGAAAGTAGTCAAAGTTGACTTGCAAAAATCGCGTCAATTAAGCCAAGAAACTGCTCAATTGCTTTTGCATCAAAAATTTTCATGTAATGATATCTTTTATATTTTAATTCAGTAATTATGAGCAATCCAGGAATTTTTTATTTTCTTCTGAATCATTTATGATATATACTGAAGTAGGGGGGCGTTCCGTCATATGGGCGATGTCGGGCCATGGCCCGACCTTCGGGAAGGTGGCCCTACCCTTAAGCATGAGTGGCCCTACCTGGCCCGACCAAAAAAAGTTGAGGTGGCTCGATCTTTAACTTGTAAAAGCTAGTAGTGGCCCGACCTGTAAGTCAATTGGGTCTGAGTATCATTTATAATTGTATTCGTGACGAAAAATTTCTATCCACACCCTCCCCCCGCCCCGTCTGTGACGTGACCCGATCTTTGGCCGAACCGATGGGACGCCACTGACAGTATGCTAAAATTAAAATTTAAAACATAAAAAATCAATTATGAAACGAGACAACTATAACACGTTATGTGACGTCATTGCACTTACAAACTCCGGTGAGCTAGCGTTTTATATTCAAAAGATTTATACAAACATAATAATACTGGGTTTATAGTCCGTTTCGACGTCGAAAGACGCCATCGGGGACCTCCCCTCGTCATGGGCACCATGCAGATGTCATTTTGGAAACCCAGACGAGGAGGATAGGAGAAGGTGGAGCAAAGGCTGGGTCAGTTATACCATATATCTGTCAGGGAAAAAAAAGAAGTACATTTATGGGGGAAAAAGATGCATTTTTAGACCAGAAAGAAACAACGGGAGGCTTGAGGAGGCTTGAACAGGAGCGTGGTGGAAGGGGAAGTGAGTTCCAAATTGTAAGTGCAGAAAAACTGATTGAGCGACGGCCGTTTGCAGAACGAATGTCAGGTGTGATAAAGAGATGCTTGTCAGTGAATCTTAGGTTTCTGGACAGGATGTACCGGGTGAGAAGTTCAAATAGGTATGAGGATTGATGATTATGAAGCGTTTTGTAGGTTATGGAGGCGATTTTAAATTGAATATGCTGCTGGATAGGAAGCCAATGTAGTTTTTGAAGAGTGGGAGTGAGGTGATGATGCTATCTGACAGAGGGAATGACGACGCGGACTAAAGAGTTTTGAACTTTTTGAAGGCGATCCAAGGATGTTGCTGGAAGACCAAAGTAAAGCGAATTACAGTAGTCTAATTTTGAGGAGACTAACGAGTTAGCTAGAATAATAGTTGAATTTTATCAAGGGAAGATCTCACTTGTCGTATCTGGAAAATGTGGTACTACGACGTTTTGCAGATGAAGGAAATGTGTTTTTTGAAAGAGAGGTCTTTATCAAAGATTACACCGAGATTTCGAGTAGAGTCAGTGGAAGTTAAAGCGATGTCTTGGAATAGTATAGAGGATGCAGTTAGTTTGGCACGTTGCTGAGGGGTTCCAATTACAAGATATTCTGTTTTAGAAGGATTGACTT